>KB673423.1:8246969-8374258 GCA_000349145.1 Anopheles dirus
ATGATGTGTATCAGGTAGGTATGTTATTGCTTGGAATTGGTAGCACTTATGACATTGAAAGAGAAACAAATGCTCTTCTCGCATGCAGCTTACGATAAGTACAATTCAGGAGGCACTCATTAGCGGAATAATGAATTCTCAATGTTCTGGAGAACTGAGCAGTGATCCTGAGGGCTATTCTAAGATAAGCTTTCCAGGAGCTGCAACCGTCAATAATAGAGCTCTTCTTGGGGAAGTTTCGCCCGACACCACATGCCTAGTGTGCTCATCGCGGTGTAACAAATTTCCCAAAACTTGTCGGAGCACATCAAATAAACCTCCTTCTGTGGCTGCACGTCCCGTATCAATTTCTGCCTGCCCGAGTCTGCGGTTTAACGTATCTCGTGGCAATCGAACTTCCCACCACAAATTACGAAAACAGTTTTAGGCAAACACTTTATGCCCCAGCAGGCATGCAGGCGGCCTGCAGATGAGCGGAGCACAATTTTTAAGCTACCCACACCGCCGAAATTGGGTCACACGAAAAGCGCACGCCGAGGCCATAAGCCCGCAGGCCTTTCGAGCGATATTTTACGCTAACCGCACGCTCAAGTTTGCCGGCACGTTCATTTACTATTCGCGCGAAAACGGCTCGCTTTCTTCGCCCGCAGGGGCGTTTTCCATGCGCGAAGTTATCGGCCCAACGCCCCGCAGCGAACCTGGCATCGAAACGACCTTTCGCGCGTCCCGTACGTACCGAGTATGACGATGGATTGGCGCTTCTCGTGGCTGAGATCACAGTTGCAGAACGGGTGCACACTGTCCGGGCTGAGGATGAGCTCGACCTCGGAGTGCAGATCGTGCACGTCGCTGGTGGAACGCTTCAGTTTGGGGTAGCGCGACAGGACGCGCCAGAAGCGGCACGCGTCCCGGAACACGCCGTTCACCTGCTCGATGCTCTCTCGCACGGACACCTCGTGGAAGCAGGCGCAGGCGATCTCTTTCGCGCGGCGTTGGCCGTCCTCGGTGCTCACCATCCGGTCGCCCGTTTGGTCGATCTTGTTGCCGACGAGGATTACGGGAACGTCCAGCAGCGGGTCCTGCAATGAGAGAAGCGTGCGATTTAATACCCATTTCTTATCGGTAGGTGAGAGAGAAACTTATCAGAGGGGATGTTGTAGCAGTTGTATCGCTATTAGGTAGTATCTGTACAGAAGTGATATTGGTCCAGGATAGAAATAAAATTGAAAACAAAAGTCTCACCACCGTAAGCAAGACAAATTCGCATTTAGCTTTTCGTAACGTTCTTGGAAAGATTTTCATTTTGTAGAATAATTGGAATTCACTCCCCGCACATCGTACCAACACGATGGAATGCATTGGTTTGCCATCTGTAAACCACTTCTGTCCGTTCGCCTGTCTTCTCGGGTAAACGTGAATTCCTCCCGAGAACAAATTGCACCAACATCCACTGCCAACAGCAAAACAAACGGTGTCAGTGTCCTGATGACAATCCCGGATGCATCCCAAGTAACCACTAGCCTCCGGGCCTAGCGGATTGACTAGTTTAATCGACTGCCCCGGAACGCTATCGATCGTTTGGTCAAAGCTAGCAAGCTAGCAGCATTGTTTCACGGACTGACAATGGCATGCCCGGTCCAGGGTTGCAACCCAATCGTTCACGTCCAAATAACCGAGCCACCGAAGGAATGTGGACCTGCCAAAGTGGTGCTTTCATTTCTTTCGAGACGCCCCGACCCAGAAAACGCGTTCTTCCTATCGTGCCCGATTGCTATATTTGTTTCTGGCTCTACTTTTAACCTTTTTTTTTATTGTTTTCTCGGCAAACGAACCGACTGTCTTAACTTTTCGCGATCCTCCCGAGAAGCCCGGGCGGCTGTTAAGTAAAAATTGCCAATCAAAATCAAATAAACCGTACACTTGAAGGGCGCAACCGGCGGCGTGCAAAGGACGAAATGAAGCAACAGAAGGGAGCAAAAACCGGTTTGCTATTTTGGGTATTGCAGGTGGGCGGAAGGTGCTGCCCCGCCTCCCAAATGGAATTCCATGGATGCCTCCCAATCCAAAGTCAATCGAAACCTCACGTGGAATAGCTATTTTAGAACGGGCCTCTCGCTCCAAATTGGCAGCAAAGTATGCGAGATCGTAGATGAAAGTGAAAAGTGTCGCATAATTGAACCCAAAAAGTGCCCCCAAGGCGTACCCTGGCTACATCAAACGCGGGCGTTTTCACCTTACCTTGTTGTACGAGCCGAGCCGGCGGCGCCGCTTGTTGTAGTTGATCAGGAACTTGAGCCGATTGCACTCGTCGAAGCTGCACTTGTCCGCCACCGAGTACATCAGGATGAACGCTTCGGCCCAGCGGATGTTGGCCTCGAGCGTGAGGCAGTCCGCCTCCTGTCCGATGGGGGAGAGGAAAAGCATATTAATTGAATTGAAGCCCGTCCCGAACAGCGCCGTTGCTTACATTTGGCTGCCCGGCCGCGTCCAGTATTTCGAACAGGACGAACTCGTTGTCGATCAGCGTGTTGAAGGTGTACACCTTCTCCAGGTTCGGGTCGTACTCGCCGATAAAGCGCTTCGTTATGAACCGGACGACCATCGCTGGAACGAGATGGAGAGGAGGGCGATAAAAGCGGGCCTATCAGTGTGCGTAGTCGCCGGTAGTATTTACTTGAACGTAAGGAATTTTAAAGGAATTCCAATTGCTATACACAACGGACCAACAATCCCATTCTGCGCAGTTCCAGCGAAACGGCAATTAAATGAAATAACTCCGGAAAAGGTACGGCAAGGCAGTGATAAAAAAGTTTTACGATGGAACTCGGTAGCGAATGCGACACAAATGAAACTCTTTGTTTGCTCAGTTCAATGCCCTCCAACGGGAAGAAGTTGTTTATTTTTTTCCCTGGTACAAATATTCTGCTGTTGTCGATTTACAGTGACCAAAATTTAAAAGGGTACAACCTGATTTATATAATGTGCTGGTTAAACGTAGAATGAAAAAAAGTTTTTATGTTAGTGTTTATGATATTTAGTTATTTTCAACATAATTTTATATCAATTGAGAATTACAAATGAGGCTCGGGATATGTACACTTAATTTCAATTTACAAATATCTGAAACAATGGCCGTATAAGTCTCTATAAGATACTCCCGTGTGCCAGTAATGATTACAATAGATGGTTTAATTCAGCTTCCTCTCTCTTCAACGCAACGGATAGTCTCACAATTTGTATTCCCTTATCCCACGTGCTGACAGTTACTCGTGGCATTAGCTTAATAAAGCACATTATTTAATTTATAATCCCCTCCCAATTCTGCAGTGCGTTCACACTGGTAACCTACATCGAACGGCTGCGAAAAGCTATCCCACTCGACGGCGTACAATAGGGCCATTGCCTCGGTTCTACTGCGATGAAAGGTCCTTGAGAACCAATTTCCCTGAATCATAAATCCCGCTCCAGAGAAGAATGACACGCTGCGTGCGAAGCTAATGAACGAATCTCCCCGGGAGCATGGAAAACATGCCCCGACATTCGTGGGTGGATTTGCCCGGTGAGCTTTAAGCGTAACGTGATCCCGGTTCGAACAAGCGCAACAGGTGCCGCAGAACCTTTGCGTTAGATGGATTGCAACAAAAAAAAAACACGAACGACACCTTGAAGGACGCGATGAGACAGCCTGAATCAATTGAACGCGACGCACCAGATTGTCTGTTGTGACGGTAACGAGTGTCGTGTGCATGCCTCAGGAGCAAACGAGAGAAGAAAAAAAAAGCAAACGAAATCCCGGAAAACATCGACAACAAAACCGATACCGAACCAACCCACCCCGGAAGGGGACAGTTGATGGGGAAAGCTTTCCTCGGGGACGAGAGCATTTCCCGAGGCAGACGGCGGCGAAAAAACGAAATCAATCCACCGCCTCTGCACGGAGGCCACCTGGGGCTTCAATTTATTTCCTGCAGAACAATGTATGCCGTTCGAATTGGGATTTGTTTTTTGCCGGCTCCGTCGTGTTTACAATTAAATCAAAACATTGGGCATGATAAGCTTGCAAAAGGAAGGTAAGGAAAGCAATTGTACGATAAATACGCACGACACGCCTGCCGTTCGTTCTAGCCTGGCAGTGGTTCCTTCGATCGATTCCTCGTATCCAATGGCAACGCGAGCGCGCAGGTAAAATGATGAGATAAGTTCCATCAATGGGAAGCGGAAAGTCTTTGGAAAATTAATACCCACGCATTACTTCACGGTGCGTTGCAAAAGTTTCGCGACGGTAACAAAGTGTCCTCGCAGAAAGTATCGGCTCGTACTCAGGAGCCCCAAGTGCGCCACCGAAGATTCATTCATCGATGGAAAATGGAACGTTAAACACACCCCACGTGCCAATAAGCAACTCCACTCGCTCACGGGCGGCTAATTTGGAAAAGTTGGCTAATAATTTGCCGCGCTCGGGAAGGGATGAGCAGAGAGAAAGAAGAACGTCTCAGAAACTCTAGCCAAAAAGAAAACCCGCACCGAAACCAATTAGAAAGCAGATGACGGCGTGGGATTGGCGTCACGCGACCAGTTTACACAAGGCGCCCGTTTGCGTTCGAAGATATCATACGTCACCGGTGCTTACCGAGCTTACGGCAAGGAAATCTTGCAAACTCCACGGAGAGTTTCGCCGTGACCAGTTTCTCCGCTGCTGACGTGTGCTTTGCTCGTTTTTGTTGCAGAAGAAAGCCGGCTAGAAAGTGTCGCCCGTCTCCCAATCAAAACAGCGCAGTGAAGAATGATTTGCAATTAGCTGCTTGGCTGGGCTTAATTACTTGCGCTGTTGGTGCGGCTGCGGTGGAAGTTTTTGGTCGATCGGTTATGAAATGGGTACAAAATCACTATCATTACCGATCGGATTGTAAAACTTTAAAGCATGGTTGTGAAATATTAAAGCGATAATAACCTTAACTCGGCTAACGCCGTAGTATTGTGTGGGTTATTTTATTACTTCTTATCTGGTCTTTTTTCTTCTACTCAGAAGACAAGTAGGGTAATCCATCTCGCACACATCACAGATTGATAAATTATTTCCCTCAAGCCTCATGAAAGGTGTTATCGTACAGGACGATTTCGGAAGAGGGTGCTTGGTGCTTGCCACGATGGCCGCAGACGCAGTTCATTTATCATAATCATAGCGCACAAGCTCGTCTGATGGGTAACCCTAGACCAAGAAGCCACGCATCTCTGACAGCTGCGGCTGGGAAGTCGTTACTGCTCTATCGCCAAGCTACTATACGCTCGATGCCCAAAAGCCACAATGAAAATTTCGAATAATCCTGCGGTTCGGAGTGTTCTAACGATGGGCCGCATTCAATACGCCAAATTGAAGCGCCCGATCCGTCACCACAGGCACGTTGAAGATGTGATAAACCGCTCGTCTCGTCAATATAAACAGATCGTTTAAAAATAAACTCAACAAACGTACGCTCTAAACGCGTTGCGTACCACTTGTCAACTTGTCAACGGTGGGGGGGGGGATGATTGCAAATGTGATTGAAAAAAAAACAACAACAATCGGTGGTAGAACATAGTCGATCAGCGAGATTCCTGTTCGTGCGCCTATCCGCGGCCTGACATTGATGGATGAAATTTCAAACCGACCCTTAGTACTGATCCGCTTGAGTGATGACCCACGCGCCCGCCCGTTTCGACCAGGGGAGGCTTTACGTGACGTGGAGATATCCGTGTGATTAGTGGCTGTCTCTAATTTCTCGATACGTGTGTCATCGGCGACAGAGATGTGCATCGTGATTGTCAACAACGGCGCGTTACGAGATGCGTCGGAGCTACTGCGCCAATGCGAAATTGATCCGTTCGTTCCTGCACACACACACACGGTTCTTATCCCTTCCCTTGCCCATCGGAAGAAGTTTCAAGTGTCAAGGTTGGGTGCGTTGAGTGACAGGTATAAGCTTGTCCGGGAGGAGACACTACTTAGTAGTTGGCTGTCGTGTGCATCTTTTGCGAGAGCGTGTGCTTCCTGCTATTCGCATCTGCTTTGGATCATCGCTTACTGACTGGATCGACCTAGGTCCGGTGTGTAGTGTGTAGATGTGTTTATTTATAAAGTGTGCTAGGGCATAACCGAACACGTGGCATTCATAATCTTGATGCTCAATCTCACCCTCCTGCAAGCAGTTTTGTCGTAGGCAATGCTCTCTTAAGTAAGTGATGCAACAAGAACAACAACCTCGCAAATGCTACTACTGGTTTCGGCTTCCACGAAATTGGGATTTGGAAATGTAATCTTTCTCAGAAAACGTTGTCTAAGTTATCGAGGAAAAATCTCTTCTTAATTTTCTTTTTAATGGCCATTATGGCTAACCTTCTGAAAAAAGAGGATGAAAAAATTTGCAAAAAATAATCAAGAGTGAAATTTCACATTGAAAAAAAAAAAAGTGTAAATCTTATTCTGTTGGATGGTAGGTTGCACAAATTGAAGCTGGACTTGACAATTGTATACAATTTTCTAAATAAAGTGTAATTTAGGAATAAATGCATTGATACTATGGAGAAGGTTTATTGTTTATTATTATATAAAATACAAGTATTTTTATCAAAAATATATAATTTTCAAACTTTATAACTCAAAAACATAAACAATAGTTGAGAGTATATTAACCTTGAAACGATGTTTCAAGGCCCTGTTCACTTATAATTCGTAACTTCGTAACTTGCGCTATTGGGTGTCATCGGTTCATTAAACAATTTCCGAAAACACTACCGTACTTTTAAGCCTGCGATCTACTGCTTTGAAAACCAATTTCACAAAACGCCCTCACTATTCTGCACGATCGACTGAACCGGCAAGACGCCGAAGGCTAGCCCTGCATGGAGCATGGAGGCGCCCCGTACTCCGTATTTGTTTGTTCAAATCGCACGCCTGGGATTATTTGTCGGAGCAAATTCCTCGAACTGCGACACACTTCACTTGCTCGGCAGCGGACGTAATTGTTTTTCGATCACGCGAGCTCTGCAACGTCCCAGTTTCAATTGATGTCTCGCGTACATGTCGGTACAGAGTGGCGACGCCGCCGCCCGGGTGAAACTGTATAGAACGGGAATATAAAAGGAAATCCCCTCCCCCACGGAGTGTGATGTCCCGTGTTGACTGAGTATATTTGATTTTCGCACCCGTCGCCACCCACCGGCCCCACACCGTCCCTCCGCAGCAGGAAAAGCAAACAGTCCAGAGTCCTTTGACATCGGGGCAAATTGCGCATTTTCCAGCCAAACAAACATCGGGGTTTGGCCTCTCGGCGGTGGTCCGGCGTGTGGGGAGGAAAGTAAGCAACCGTTTCTACCACTCGACTTCTTAGACAACTCGGTTCGCCTCAGCCTGAAGCGCGCTCATAATTGAATTCTTTCATCGCACTGTGCGCTGAATTGGGGGACAAGATTTGCCTTTTTATCGCGCCGCGGCGAAACTTGCGTCCACGGAACGCGCGCCTGATGGGAACGTTTAAAGAAAGTTGAACAAAACAGTATCTAACTCGCACCAGAAGTCTCGTGCTTCGTGCGGAAGCTTTAACCGGGAGGCCGACATTTCAGTCCGCCCGTCAGAGCAGCTTAAACTTTCGTGTGTGTGTGACGTGCCGCGTCGTTCCTGGAAGGTCCACGGGGAGTGCGAGTCATGTGCGGTTCCATTCACAATGCGGGCGTATTTCGCAGGCCTCACCGAACATGATCCACGAGCGGCGACGAGGGTAATTGGACAAAGCTTCTTTTTGTGCGCAACATTCTAAAACCCCTCACATCCGGTCCAACTTTCGCCCAGTGTGACAGATAAGGGAGGACGCGAATCATCTTCTCCCGAGATGACCTAATTTCCGGTCCAGCTTTCCCATTGGCTGCCAGGCAGCCGGAGTGAGGATTATATTTTACACCATCCTCATCAATCTTGCCCGGTCTCGGTGCGTAAAACTTGCCCCAAAATCGGTAATCCGATGCGTCTGCAGCGACGTTGCGCTCCGTTGACTATTGCGGTTCGCTGTTAAGCGACCACTTTTAAGCCACTCTTCAGCCCATAACTCATCCTCGCCGCTAAGCCGTCGGTGGCATATATTTTACATCCAGGGAAGAGGAGAGAAAAAAACCACCCAAACACATTATACATTAACTACCACTTTCGTGCTTCCGGTTTCACTTTCAACTGTCGCGACTGTCGCGAAAACCCCCGAGGGCGTTAAGTGACACTCGGGAGGGTCTCTGCACGCGGCAAAATGTGTCTGATGCCCTTCAATGTGCATTACATGTCGCGGCAATATTTATGGCGCACTTTTATCGGCTCGCTCGAGCATATGGAACGCGAAAGGGGTGAATGTGCGTAATGTGAATGACCATTTTGCAAATGGGTTCATGTTATGTTTTGTTAATGTTGTTGCGACTTTTTGTATCGCATTTTGAACCGTGAGCCAATTCCTTCGATTCGGTTTGTTTATGGTTAGGGTGTGAATTTAATAATGATGCCAATAAAGTGTGTGGTGTTGCAATAATATAGTTTTTGGTAAGTTAAATGGGGTTTTCAAAGTTGAAAAAATTACAAATAGACGATGAACTTAAGCTTTCTAACGCAGTAAGAGGAAAAATCAGCTAAAATAATTCAATAATTTCAAAATTAAAGTTAACAAAATTAACTATTTCTCTCCTGCTCTTACTACATACTTTCAGTGGGTAAACCTTATCACATTCGAATCGGAAACACTTCTTGATCTCGGCGCGATTATTTATCTATTCCTCTAAGCACCAACATTAAGCTACTCTCTCCCGGTTGGAAAACGATTAGAAAAATAAATGGCTCCCACCGAAAATAAATCACCTCCCTAATGGTCGTCAAAAACACCCCCGGAAATAACTTCAATTAGAACGTTATCTCCCCCGCCCGCGATAGAAGGAGTGAAGTGGATCTTCTTCATAAATCAAGCGCAGCATGAGCCGAGACAAACACTTGAACGCAGCCGCCCCAAAAACTCACCTGTCTTGCCGACCCCGCTCTGCCCGAGCACCATCACGCGGAACGGTTTCGCTTTCGGGTGCAGCCCCATCTTGGCCAGGGACGATTTCGGCGAGGTAGTGTTCATGCTGAAACCGATCCTGTCCAGTCGCACAGCCGCACACACTCTACCGACCGTTAATTGCCTGCCGATAGCGGCCGAGCTAATGATGTCGCCGCCGCATTATCGCACATAATTAGGGTCCGTGCGGTAGGGATTGACCAGCGAAAACACTCATCCGGCTTAGTTTCGATAGTCGGACTCCGCACATTAATTATTCGCCCGTACGCTTTGTTCGGTGGTGGTGCTGCTGCTGCTGGTGAAGTGTTGGAATTGAATTTTCCAGCGCCGGGATGTTCGGTGGAAAAGTACGATTTGGCCGTGATTAACGGATCCGGCCGGGAGATCACGTTTCGCACGGACGTCTCGGGCAAACACCATCCGTCAACACGGCGCGAGCACTTCGGAGCTGTTTTCGTTGGAGTCCGCAAACATCGCTGCTGCGGCGTGCCGTGCGTGGAGGTAAATTTCAATTATCACTAAACAATTTCCATCCAATCAAGCGCGTGTAAACTTGCCCGCGAGAGCATGCAAGTGTTGTCCCGTGCTGTGCTGCGGTGTTTGTTTGCAGCGTATCCCGCCGTTCCAGTGTTTCGGCCGCACGGTACGGCCCCGTCTAGGACATCTGGTTGCGCTTCTCGCGCGCTGCGATTCGATTTATTTTCATCAACTCGCACACTCGTCGTCGTCGTCGCACGCAAACAACGCGATATTTACTTTCGCCCGTCCGATTATTGTTGCTGTAGCTGTTTGTGTCCCAGTTCCCCGCTGACGGACGGAGAGAGGTAGATGGGTTTCGGTTTTCGGCGAGATGGATCTCCACAATCCACGCACCCACGCGCATACGAGGTTGCAGTAGCGACTGAAGCAGCCGACGGCCTACTCCATGCCGTCCTTCCCGTCGCGGCCGGCTCCACCTACACGCCGATCGAGGCAGTAGTCGCCGGTCCACAGTCCACAGCCCTTGATGAGACAGAGAGTCAACACAGCACGCGGGTAAACCTTCCCCTTTTGGTCCGGAAGGCACCCGACGGCGATGTACGACGAACACTACGAACACGACATACACACTACAGACACACAGACACACACAGTGACACGAACTAGTAGAACACGGGACGGACAGGCACAACACTTGACACTTGCTAAAGGTTAATTAACGTCACTCGCATCTCTCCGCAGGCGAACTTATTGGAGCACGAGTGGAAAAGTAAATGCCACCACTAATCGTTCTCGAGGATCGGGTACGTGAAACGACTTTTTATGCAACACGAAAGCATACCGACGAAACAAAATTCCGACACGTAAACTTAGTATACTTGAAGAAAACTCTCACCACCACCGGAAGCGATCGGCAGCGATCGAACGGTGGTACATGATTGTTCTGTTTCTTTGGTTCCTTTCCTCACACTCAGACACACAAACACGGCTCGGTCGGCTGGATTTGCGCCAAAATATAAAAACAGACACACGGGAAGGATGTGTGCCGTGGGAGCTGAGCTGTAGCGTCCTGTAGCGGTGCGTCTGAATCGCGTTTGCGATCTGCTTTGCTGGCTGCGGCCCGCACGGCGCTAGTATTTATAATGCCGTGGCGCGGAAAATCCGTGTCGGAAAAGCGTGAGAGATCCGAACCCGGACCCGTCGTACGTACATCGTTATCGTACGCTGTTTGGTCCGGACGGAGAGAAAGCGGATGCGAGAGAGAGAGAGAGTGAGAGTTTGATTGGATAGCTGAGCGAGCGCCAGTCAATGAATGGAACTATGGGGAGCTATTGTATGAGTTATTTTTTGTATTTTTGAAATAGAATCAAGAAAAAATAGATAAATTAAATAAAGTTAAGTTTCTTGAAATTAATTGAAAATAAAACATTTAAACATTTAAAATAAAATAAAATAGACGCAATCAGCAACAAGATTAAGTTATTTTGTTCTCCTGAAACATACGTTTCAAAGTTCATGGCTTGTAAAGTCTCGTTAACAAGTCTAGTATCATAAGTACAATTTGAACAATGTTTTGTCTTAACTCCAATGAATTTATTTAATAATAACAAGTTGAAAGTTTGTTTAATGTGTTTGTGACAAAAAATGGTACTCGTCAAATTGATCATATTTTATATATGCGTTCGTGTATTTTCATATACCATGTAATGAGATAGTTATCAACAAAACAGTATAAATGAAATAGCAACAATAATTGCTAGTTTTGTTATTACCATGATCTCAGTTAATTGATCTTGGGAGAAAGTAAACTTATATTTTAAATCAACTAAAAATGCAATCGTTACTGAATAATCAAATAGAATAAGTTGATCAAAATAGTTCCAATATTTTCTTAGAAGCTTTGCTTAACATTATTTATCTTTTGCTTGTTCTTACCCTTACGCGTCTTCTTCTTTTGAAGATTCTATCATAAAAACACCACACACAGAACTAACTAAATGAAAGTTTCATGGAAGTATTTTTTGTCAATTTTTTTCTGGATCTTTCAAATTCGACCTCTACTACCGATCTTACTACTAGGTGTCCCCATAGTGCACTGTTTACTGATCGGCTTCCGATGGATGTCGGATGGAGCGCTCTTGTCCTGTGCCTATCTTTCTTTCTCATCGCATCTCCTATCTCGCATCCAGCCAGACATCTTCGTCGCAAAGAGTTTGTTCCGCGTATTTTCTCGCGCGCCTCTGTTTTGATCCGGATTTTCCTCGGTTTGCTGCGCTTCTTGAAACGGTGATCGATTCTTCGTACGGGCGCGGTGGGCCAAGCGAGTGTTCGGCGTCTTGCGGCGTGTGTGTTTGTGTATGTTCTAAGCTCTTGCCTTTCCGTTACGCTTCATCGATCTGATCTGGCCGGACGTTTGGCGTCGGCGACGCTGCAGGTGGAGGCGACGCCACGACACCAACGACTCACCTGTCGAACGGGCGTCGAGGACGACAAATTGTCTCGCGCAAACACCTCGCCCAGGACGGGATGAGCTGTAGTTACAGTGTGCCAATTATTCTAAGCACACAATAACACCCCGTGCCCGCCTGTTGATTGTTTGGGTCGGTGAGGTTCACCTGCGCGTCGCACCTTTTGCGTCGCAATAGGAAAACGCTACCCCGGGGGCAGTGAAGCCGGGGTACGTAATCGTGTTTGTGGAAATTCACTCACTCGCCGCAGGAGCTGTTTGCGGAGCGATGGGAGTTTGTTTGCTGCGCACAGCAAACCCTTCGCCGTCGTTACGTTATCAGCGCAAAACTTTTCTGATCGCTTTTTAAAAGACGCTGCGTTTATTATTCGCCCATTAGATACTACGCAGCGCGGTTCGGTCCTTCGCGACCGGCACAGAAGCAGGCCACCGGACGATTCGGCCGGAGCGGGTAATTAACGGTGCCGACCGCGGATGAGCTGTGGCTGCCGATCGTGACAAATCGCCGAACGCAGGCGTCCCATCTTCGCGACCCATTATTATCGCGACAAACTGTGCAAACGTTGCACGAAATATTTATAACTCACCCTAATCGGACGGGCAAACAAGCCAGTCGGAAAGCCATCAATTTTCTAATTAATCGGATGCGTGCCGACCGAGGACATCGGGACGTCGCGGGCGCTGTTTGTGTGCCGAGATGCGAACGATGCGAAATCGAATTCCTTCCCACCTCCCCGGCAGGACCGGTTGCTTGCTTAATCCTTGATTTGGTTAGTTACCGACGGGGCGGGATTTTTGCTTTTGCTCACTCATGCAAACGATCCGCGCCAGGCTCGATTTGACAGCTGTCCTGGCGCGTTAGTGTAGTCAGAGGACGGGCACCCGCATTGCCGCCATAGTCACGGTCGGAGCAGGCGGAACTGCATATGGAGCCGGTGAGCGTTTATGTAAATTTCTCCCACATAGGGGGCACCCAGGAGCTACAGGTGAACGGCGACTACACCAAGTCAGGCGTTAAATAGCGTGAGGGAGGGTTTTAAAATACGCACTTCCTGTTTTGTTCGTTGAACTGTCTAATGTAAACAAGGAGAGTGTTTATTGAGAGAGAAAAACTTGTTAATGGTGTCTTAAATTTTGTAAACAAAAGAATTAAACAATTATTTTGGTTCAATTAACAATGATGTTTGGTTCAATTAACAATGAGAAAACAAGAAATGGTTAGTTTGTTTTTTCTATTTTGTTGAGAACGAACATATTTAAAAATATAGGTTAAGATTTCGTTTTAGAGATAAGTCTGGCGAGTTTTATGTAAAAACATGTGGGGACAAATTTGGGCAGGTTTCATATCTAAGGAACGTTTGAGAGTGTTGAAATGTTGATGGTAAACCTTCCTGAGGGCTACATTTTCGTCAAACTGTAATATACTTGGTCACTTACCAATATCCTTGGAATTAGGATGGACAATGTCTAAAGTGCTTCAGAATAGTATAGTGTACAAAAACTCAAATTTCAATCAACTGTTCTGGGTCTTAACGACAAACATAGATAACAGTAGACCAAAATCTTTCCTCTAATCAGCCTAGACATTACTTGGTTTCTTGCAGTACTACTAAGGCCTGTGTTAAGTTGCTTTTTTTCGATATCGTGAAAGATATTTTTAAACATATTTCAAACATATAGGAAGAATCGGTTAATTGATGCATGTAATGGCGTTCCAAAGAAACCACGTCCCTTATGGATAGTTCGTAGAGGTTATCGCCCCACTGAGAACGTAACGTCCACATCAATCGTCCAGGATGCTACGCCAGGATGCAGTGAAGCTGCAAATTGCGCCCGTTACCAACTTCCGATAGGATATTTCGCGAAACTTGTAGTCTGTGAACTTGATTAATCCGTTCGCAGCTACCAGACCGCCCCGTGCGAGTGTTACCAACAGGCATCCGGGATGTGGGAAGTTAAAAATAACTTCACACACCCTGCTACCGCTGCTTCCAACACGACTAAGCATCAGCCAGCTGGTGAAGCATGATTTATGATTCCAATGAACCACATCGGGAGAGCTCTGCATCCCGTCGTCCGTGTCCCAGCCCACTTGACGCGGCTTGCACTATTATTGTTATCACGAGATCAACTCACCTACGCGAGCAACAACAAAAAAGTGAAGGAAACCCCGAAACCGCACCGGGAAGCTTCTCCAGTTACCATGGGGTCGTGACCAGCGCTATTTCAGCGCACTCCACAAGGTCACGGAAATCACAGCCCAATTCCGCTTATCGCGGATCGCTCCGTGATCGATGGTGGTGGTGGTGGTGGTGATGTGTACGTGTGTGATGATTTTTCCTCGTCAATCGTTTCCTCCGCACGGGCACATAAATAGCTTCGGTGGAAAACATATTACGACCGGGCACGGCGGCAGCATTTATTGTCCTCCGCCATTGTGCTCCACCGCCCGGGTGCGGAGAACAATTCACTTTTGTGGACAGGGTTTCGATAAGGAATGATATTCTTTGCTTGTTTACCTGCTTACTAGCGCGCACACACACATACGCTTGAGTAATGGTCGTGGGAAAATTCGTTAGGCGTGTACGGTAGCAGCAGCGATGCTATGAGGTGAAGGGGTTTTTCCCGGTAATGTGACATTCAATCCCTCGTAATGCTACCATATGTTTCCTGTTGTGAAAGAAAATGATGCGTACTTGAATAGCACCGAAGACGAACGCGAATATTGAGGATTACTTCAGCTTTAAACAAGCGTTGGTTCACAGAATCATTAAAATAGCTTTATTCTTTACTGCAGGACAATTTATAGGAGTATTCTCCCTCTACACTCTAACCTAAATATGGCTTGTATGCTGAGTTTTTCGTGCTTCAAATTATACGAAAATTTATTTCTCTAACCCTGAGCATCAGATAATCAGAACTTGAAGTAAAAAAAAACTGGCTCTTGTGATTATCTGCTTCTCTTTGATGTGAAGGTCGTCTGGAAACAATAATAATCAATCACTGCACAGAGGTTCCATGGTTTACATCTTCTTTTTCTTCATTAACAAGTTGATTAACATGTCACTATAAAAACTATGACCTAAAGTAATATTAAGTACTCTACCATTACGCGTTCAATACGTACTGCACAATCTGCAATTGCATATTTTAGCATAAAACAGTAAAAAAAACATCGTCATATTTCTATTCCATATTGCATTCCATTCCCTACTGTATGAATAGAGGTTATATTTAGGATAGACTACTCACTTTCGATATATTCCTCCCAGGCGCAGAGCAAAAATCCACCGTAAAACATCGGATCGATGATCATACGCTCGAATTACGCGTTCGATCATAAACATTGCACGTACTATTTTCAAGGCCACCGTTAACATATGACTATTCGGAAATACTTTCACTCCAGCAGCGCATCACTGCTGCTATTTTTAATCTGTTTACTCAACCGCACGGAGCACCTCGCACACGCGTACGTAACCTACATTTATCTTGCGTACGGTTCGAGATGAAGATGCCCCCGATGGTCGGGTACTGATAATTGCAAAGGCCGAAACTGAGCCTACCGGTGTCGTTCACCCAACGCCCCAGGGACGGACAGAGCTCGCTTGGAGGATCAGCTCTTCTGGCTTATCAAGAAGCGCCATTTGGCGGTCGTTCTCTCGCACGAAATTAGAGGCTGAGCGCAGTTGAGAGAAGGTTCACGAAAGAATCTTCTTGACAGACCCTCGAAATAACTAATCAAACCTACCCTGAGCTTAGTGCGATCATTTTCAAGGCAGCAGTCGCTCGCAGTCAACGTCGGTAAACGAGTGCGAAGGGGTTCACCGCATACAGGCACTCGCGGATCGCCGCGTAATCGAGATCGGAGATAGTCATCCGTCCGTAGACAATACAGCGCGCGAACCTTCACCGGCGCACGGCCAACACGACGCCCAGCGCCAACACCAACACAGCAAGCGACCGGGGAACCCGTCGTGTGGAAATAGAAATGGCTCGAGGTGCGCCGTTGGCAGCGCTTTCTTGTCTAATATTCCTTAACAGTTTAACGCCATTGATAAGCTGGCCGGCGAACGACCAAGACGCGCAGCCCGACATGTCGCAGCCCGACTTCGATCAGTATCTCGGCGAGTACGTTGCGGTGGTGTTTGCGTAGTGTGTTTATACTCCTGAGCGTGTTGTTTTCCGTGTTGCAGGTACATCAAGCCCGGCGATACGCTGGCACTGCTACTCGACTACGATGGAACGCTGGCCGAGCTGACCTCGCATCCGAACCTGACGCAGATGAGCGATGAGATGCGCCAGAGCCTGCGCACCATCGCCAACAGTGGCAAGGCGTTCGTGTCGGTCATCTCGGGGCGCGATGTGGACGGTGTGAAGGAGAAGATCGGTATCGAGAACATCATCTACTCGGGCAACCACGGCCTGGAGGTGCTGTACCCGAACGGCACGCGCCACAACCAGGGCATACCGAAGGATGTGGCCGATAACTTCGACAAGATGATCGATCATCTTAACCGTGAGGTGTGTTGAGTGGTGCCCATGGCTTGGTGTGCTATGCTTGTTCAACGCAACTCCGCTCCAATTCCAGGTCGTTCACCACGGTTCGTGGGTTGAGAACAAACGGGTGTCCATCACGTTCCACTTCCGCGAGGTGCGCGAAGAGAAGTACATTCCGGAGATGGCAGCGCGTGCCAAGGAGATCATCGAGTCGTACGGCTACCGGGCGAACCCGGCACACGCCTCCGTCGAAGGCAAGCCCCCGGTACAGTGGAACAAGGGCCTGGCGGCGGAGTACATCCTCGGCAGCAGCTTCGACGCGAACTGGCGCCAGCGGAAGGTGCTCTTTGCCGGTGACGACACCACCGACGAGGATGTGATGAAGATGATCAAGGGCTCGGGAAGGTCATTCCGGGTGACGAAAGATAAGGAGCTGGTGACGAACGCGGACCATAAAATACCATCGGTGGATTCGGTTTATCACCTGCTACGGTGGATCGAATCGCGCGTTGCGTGAAGTTGCGGCTTGGGTGAAGGTTTCGCTTCCTCAATAAACGCTGGCGAGTGTGTTGTTTTGTGACAATCATATGGTGTTTGTAAACAAACGGTTTCTTATCAGGGAGATGCTACTCCAATGTTCTACCGATTCTTCGAGCAAAATTGATAAGGGCTCGTGGCTCCGTGACGTTGGAGATCATCAGCTTCATAGTGATCGTTGAGCACTGTTTACAGAGTGTTGTGATGCGATAGCCATGCTCATTAACAGTTTAATTTTGTTTACTTTGGCATTGAATAAACTTAAAACCAAACAAACTGTTGTATTTGTTTGCAATAGGTACTATTGCTTTGCGCTCAAATTCCAAATGTCTCAGTTAACATTTAAGAAACGCTTCATAATGAAAATATTTAACAACCAACGAATAGCTTTCACCTAACGAAAACACTTAACTACTCACGAAAAGAAATCGCAATGGATTCGTTCAACGGCCATTTCAAATCGTTCCCAGCACTTTTCAATCCTCCCGGCAGTTTCAAGTACTCGAAACTGCTCGCATTATTTTTGACACAATTGACAGCTGCTAGAACAACAACATCACGGCGTCAGCTGTCAAAACATGCGAAAAGAAAACAATAAAATTTACGGTGAGGATTCCAGTATATTTTCATGTAAAATTATTTATTATAGCAAATATTGACCGTTAATTGAACGATGGCGTTGCCGGAAGCGCGGCTAGACGTGAGTACCCCAAATCAAGCTCCGGAAAACCCCCTATCCGCCATCCGAGTGACGATTTTGCCACGTTTTGCTGTTTCAGTTGTACGATGATGGTGTGGAATCACCTACGGAATCGATGGCCGGAGAGATGACCGTAACGAGTACGGCACGGAACACGAGTGATCCCTCAGCACCGAACTTTAACACGCTCGACGAACCGATCAAAGACACAATCGTACGGCTGCAGACGGGACGGGCGGACAGCATATGAATCGGTTGCATTCATTCTTCTCCATTCCAGATGCGTGACGTAAAAGCTGTCGGGATCAAATTCTACCACGTCCTCATACCAACGGAAAAGAAGAATTCGTTACTGCGAGATTGGGACCTCTGGGGACCGCTGGTGCTGTGCACGTTTATGGCCACCATCCTGCAGGGTTCGACCGACGCCATGTACGACGGTGGGCCGGAGTTCGCGCAGGTGTTTGTGATCGTGTGGATCGGTTCCATTATTGTGACGCTCAATTCGAAGCTGCTCGGTGGCAATATGTATGCATGTTTTCAGCTGGATTACTTCGTTCACTGACCGTGTTTTCATTCTTGCTTTCCAGATCCATTTTCCAGTCAGTTTGTGTGCTCGGCTACTGTCTCACGCCCTGCGCCCTAGCGTTGATAGGCTGTCGGCTAGTTCTGCTAGCAACCCAGAGTGCGTTTATGTTCTTCTTACGATTACTAATAGCAGGAACCGGATTCGGTTGGGCCACTTATGGTAAGCATTCACGCCGCGTCTAACTTCCCAACACAATAATACCAACTCCCGTCGATTCCCCTTCCAGCATCAATCATCTTTCTCGGCGACAGTCAACCGCCGAACCGGAAGGCGCTTGCCGTGTATCCAATATTCCTATTCTACTTCATCATATCGTGGCTAGTGGTTTCACACAGCAACGTGTAATGGTTTACAGCTTCAATTCCAATTTCCAATGTGATCAGTGTGTAAAGTGACTGAAACATGACGTGTACTTTTAACGTGTTTGCATTGCACCCAACGCAGCGTCCAGTGTGTGGGAAGCCAAAAAATGTACACGCGACATCACGAAATCCGCCGGTACGGCCAGACGGGAGAGGACAACATGATCCACTTAGGCTAATGCACTTCTGTACTAATTGCTAGGTACACAAACCTTTTGTATTATACAACTTTCCACAGACTAGAGTAATAAAATTGTGAATTTGCACCAACGGATCCGTGATCTTCAATTCTTTACGAGTCGTTTACAAGTAGAGTTATTCGTTTGGTTTGAGTAATTCATATGTTGAACCTAGTTTTATAGAGTGTTTTTTTCACAAAATGTTTTGCTATTTGGCGACAAAAAGGGTTCCCACTACTTGTTACTAATCTTGTTTTCGTTTGGTGTTGTGCATTTAAGATTAGGATGATCAAAAGCCGTGTGGAAGTACGGTCAAGCGAACTCAAACGACTAAAGTACAGCCTGTTACCACCAACGGAGAAGTGATAACACTTTTCTCAACAGCATCAAAACCATTCAGAATCCTTATCGCTCGGAAGACAAACATTCGCACGACAACCCGTTTGAATGAGTTTGAACAGGCGTCTTTTACACGACTTTTATCAACGATTGCTTCCATTGACAAAGGGATCATAAAATTGATTGAATTTCGGATCGTACTAGACGGTTTTACAGCTGCTCTCAACGACCTACATGAGTCGTTTGGTTTCCTGATAAGCTTCTCACTTCGTTCGACCTAGCGAAAAACGGAAATAGCACTCCATTTGTTGTGTTTGCTTAGTAACCACTAAGAATTTAATATTAAATTTCACTAATCCTAACCCTACCGATGCGAATATCATCAATGTTTTCCCCGAAATTGTAAATCTGCTTACAGGTTTCCGCGGCCGTATCTATAAAACTTAAAACGCTAACCTCACATGAAACAATGCGACATGCTTCCGGACACTAAACAAAAAAAACGTATCGACGAAACAATAAAATAGAAACAATCAAACATACAGCATGTTTTCTCATATCTACACACAACAAACAGAAGAAATGGAATTAAGGATACTTCCGCTCCGGAAGGGATACTAACTAGCACAGAGAATAAAATCCGGAAGGGGAAGCCAGGGCCGGGTACAGCAGACACTAGTCGCGCTCGTCGGAACTGCTGGCAGCACTGTTGGCGGCGCTGGTGTTCGGTACCAGATCGAATGCCATCTGCATCTTGACGCAATCCTTCTTCTTGCCACGGTACGTGAGACTGTTGGCGCGCGGTTTACGGCGCATAAAGTGTCGCTCGACCCACTTCAGCATCGTCAGCACGGAGTCCGTGGACGGTAGGCGCCGTTCGGCGGAGGTTTTGATGATCTGCGAGTTCGTCACCCGGAACGTTGCCGCCATACCCTTTAGAGCCTGTTGCGGAAGGAGAAGAGGTTAGTGTCGCCGGTGTTGCGGCAAGAGTACGACAAAACTTACCATCATGGCGTCCTCATCGGTCATATCGTCACCGGCGTAGATGATCTTGATGCGCTCACTCCAATCGACACCGAACGCCGTGCGGAGGATGTAAATCGAGGCACGACCCTTGTTCCACTGTACCGGGGGTTTCGCCTCGATCGCACAGTGTGCTTCCGCGGCACGGAACCCGAACTGGATGATCAGCTGGCGCGCCTTCTCGACCAAGGCGGGACGCAGCTCGGCTGGTGTTTCACGGTAGTGATACGTCAGGAGCGGTCCCTTGTTTTCTACCCAGGCACCATCGCCACAAACCTGTGCGAAAAAGAGTCAGTTGTTTGGTGTTTTAACTCTTAGATAAGATTGATCCCATTTACTCACCGAATCCTGCAGCGACTTCAGTAGCCCACTGACTTTATCCTCGTACTCGATCGGCATCGGATGCACGAACTTGCTACCGTCCGGGTGCAGAATTTCCAGCCCGTGGTTGCCGGCGTACGTGATACCCTCGATGCCGACCATCTGCTTCACGTTCTCCACGTTGCGGCCCGAGATGATGGCGATGTACACGTCCGAGTGGTTGGACAATCGTTGCAGCACGTTTTTCGTCTCCGGTGGCAGTGTTGCCAGATCGGGATGGGGTGCGATCGGGGCGAGCGTACCATCGTAGTCGAGCAGGAGGGCAAGTTTGTGGTTGTAACCGATGTAGCTATTCGAAGAAGAGATGCAGTTAAAATCGCGGTCCAAACAGGGCACTCTCTAAAGACTCACTTGAGCAGGTAATCATCGAAGTCATCCACAGTGACCGGCTGCATCGTGGTGGTACCGATGTCGTCCTCCTCGAGCGATCCCATCGCCTTCAGGAACTGTCGCATCCAGCTGTTCACGTCGTTCTGCATCTCACGCCGACGCATACGCGACATCCGCAGCGTCCGCTCGTCCTCCGGCATCGTGAGCGCACGGTGTATCACCTCGGCCGCCGCGTCCAGCTCGTACGGATTGCAGAGCAGGGCCTCGTGCATGGTTTCACCCGCGCCGGCAAACGGAGACACGATCAGCACGCCCGGTGGTTCGTTGATCTGGCAGGCGACGAACTCCTTCGCCACCAGGTTCATACCGTCGCGCAGCGGCGTTACCAGACACACGGACGCCTCCCTGTAGAAAGCCGCAAGTTCCTCCTGTCCTACACAGCCATAGATGTAGCGAATCGGGGACCAGTTGGCCGTGGTAAAGCGTCCATTTATCCGTCCCACCAGCTGGTCCATCTCCTCCTTCAGCTCCTGGTACTCCTTCACGTCCGTGCGCGACGGGACGGAAATCTGCAGAAGACTCACGTTCTCCCGATGCTCCGGGTGCTTCTCCAGCAGCACCTCGAACGCCTTCAATCGGTTCACCAAACCCTTGGTGTAGTCGAGCCGATCCACCCCGAGAATGATCTTCTGATTCGTGTTGATCACTTTGCGTGCCGAGTGCGCCAGCTCCACGAACCGATCGAACGGAATGCCGATCGGAAGCGGCCGGACACGCACGGACCGTCCGCCGTGCTCCACCAGCAAGTTCTTCCTGTCCACGCGGCACCCAAGGTTACGCTGACAGCAGTCCACAAAGTTGAGACAGTAATCGCGGATGTGAAATCCGATCATGTCGCACGCCAGCATACCCTGCAGGATCTCATCCGACCACGGGTACAGCCGGAAGATATCCCACGGCGGGAACGGAATGTGCAGGAAGAACGCCATCTGATACGGAAGGTTCCGCTCATCGGCAGCCTCACGGACCCAGTTCGCGGCGAGCATCAGATGGTAGTCGTGGATCCAGATCAGTGGCACGCCCGGGTGCGTGTTCTTCTTGACCGCCTTCTCCAACGCCTCGATCGTCCGGGCGGCGAACTCTTTGTTCACGTCGTAGTACGAGCTCCAGTGGTCGGCACAGAACGTGGCCCGGCCCGGCATCGAGTGGAACAGGGGCCAGAACGTGCCATTGCAGCATCCATTGTAGTAGCTATCGAACAGCTTCGGTTCCACGTTCACCGAGACGACCTGTTCCGAGAGCAGACCGGCGGTTGGCGTGAGATCGGACGGGTCCGACTCCGGGATCGGTTCGTTCTCGTCGGTAAGCGTGATCCCGGACCATCCGACCCACAGTCCCTTGCCCTTGATGACGACCGGTGCGACCGCCGTGACTAACCCACCGGCGCTGGTTATATGGAGCGAGAAAGAGAGAAAAAAAGAGGGACAGTAGAAGAGAGTGCCATGATTGTAAAGATAGACGACGTTTGTTGTGCTGTAAACATGCAGGGGGGAAAATGATAATAATAATTTCCAGCACGCGCCCGCCTATCGCTATCACACGCCGGAAGGATGACATCCATGCCCGACCGAGGAAGCGACTTAGCCTCTGAGCCTAATCCCGGCAGTAACTCCAGTAAGTGTGACGGTAAACAAGGAAACCCTTGACCGAGACGACGCATCGCACCACCAGCCACCACCGCCAGCAGCAGCACGTCCTCAAAGTCATTCGGAATTGTTTTCGGACCTCATCGCAAAGGTACTACCGCAGCCCTATCGTCTACGTCCAGAACTCAGCGCGGTGTCGGTGGATTACAAATCGAGATGTCGCTTCGCATCGCACACTGATAAGAGCGATCAGGCGCGCGCGCGCCCGCCTGAGGAATCGTTGCCGTGTTTACTAAAACCGTTTAACAGAATCCGATCACGTGATAAGCACATGAAAAAGGTTGTTCCAGACGGATTGAAGGTAGAAGATGTTCGGTTCCCCATCACTGGATACAGCCGCTTCCCAATCTCTCAAGGTGTTATAGCAACGACCGGTGGCGTTGCCATGGCAATGGCGAAGCCCTTCGCTCGATTACTACCATGAGCTAGTGATCCGCAAGAACACCACGCGGAACAAAACGTGCCCGGTGTGTAAGATAAGGGCTATCGAGTGCGAGACAATCGAAGGCAATACAAGCGTATCAGATGACAGCTGTTAATCACCCGGGTGGCAATTCTGTTTAATTTAATCGTCTAGCTGTCTTATTTCTGTCAATAAAAAGATAAGTACGTACGGCGATTTTCCAAACGGCTATTCTCCAGCTGTTATCTTATCTGTGAAGATTAAAAATAAATTACCCACGAATTCAGCGCTTCGGGGGTCCCGCATTGACGGATTGCCTGACGTGCCATGTAGGTCGCTTTTAGTGCAAAATGAAGGCAGATATTTCCGGAAGTAGTTGGTTTAATCAGAACAGGAGCTCACATCAACATCTTTCTGGATCACAAGATCGTTGATCACTTATAGCATGGATTCAGGGTTAAAAGTCTTCCGTGATCTACGAATGAGGATACCTCTTACTTGTTCTTAAAGACTCTGAACAAGACTTTAAGCATTAGAAAACTTCATCGCCAACCAAATTGTCCCAACTCACAGCATTCCAACGATTTTTGTGTTCTTCTTGCTGACTTCACCAGCAGTTTTTGCTCCTCCGTCCATTCCACCGAATGACGTGTTACGTCGCGCGTGTCAAAGGTCGGCCAACATTGACACACTTTTGATTACTCCCGGTGCAGAGCGATCCGGGAACGGCACGAGGTAGCGAACAAGCAGACAAACAAACAAAACGAAAACCGAAAAAAGAACGCACCGTAAACAACTTCCCCACCCGGGGGTCATTTGCGCAAGCAACGCACGCCAAATTGTCTTCGATCGGGCTGGCGCTCGCCGCTGCCACAGCCCGTGGAGACAGTTCTTATCACGACGGTTTATGTGCGAGTGCCACAATCTGGGCTGGCCTGTTCCGCCCGGATCTGCGACGGTGACGCGAAACGACCGCGTGTCGTAATGCGTTTGCCTACCTAGCATGTCGGCTGAGTTTGCCCGTCTTGGGGTCACGCTTGAGCACGAACGGCAACCGGTTGGACACCACGATCAGGCTGCTCTTGGTCTGCGCCTCCTGCGGTCCGGTGATGGTGATTTCGCAGTTCGCGGACATCCTGCTGCGGTGGCTCCGGAGTATTTCGTCACGTCACCAAAAACTCACTTATCACACGCACACTCAGATCGGGTGCTGAGGATCGATGGCTTCACTACTATTTATCACAGTGTGTGTGTGTGTGTGGAGGCTAATCGTGTCGATTCTTCCAGCGCATAGCGCACCTGCTTCGGCTTGATCCTGACGTACAAGACACACACGCACACAACACTAAAGACACCGGACCGTCATACACCTGTCTCGATCGATCCACGAACTTAGGACTCCCTTAGGAGGGGGTTGTCTCTCTACCACGGAGAGAGAGAGAGTCTGGCCTGTTCACCGTGCAGTTGAGATTCAACTGATCGCGAAGCGCTGCCTGCCACCAACTGATAAAGGACACTCTAAAGCTCGCGCCAGCTGTGTGAAAGGGCGCAGGGTGCGAATCGCGCAGACTGGAGGCTCCAGAAAGCGCGCGGGTACAATAATAACAACATCTTCGCTCACCAACACCAGATCATGCCGCGTTTGCGACGAGTGATGGGCGATAGACGGACGGCGGTCGTTCGTCTGTCTGCGGCGTTCGATCCGTTCGGTTCCGCTGGTGTGCGTTTTGTTTAATCACAACAAATCGAGTTTTATTTGGTTTCCATTGCCCAAATTACCTTCCAGCGATAGACCGACCGCACGGACACACCCAAGAATCCGAGAAACCGTCCACTCATGCTCTTCGAGAAGAACGCGTACTATTATCACCTAAACTACCTTCACACAGTACCAGCGCATACTCGCCGTGCAGGCTTATCAGCTGGATTTGATAGGAAGCACTCACTCATCCGGATTGGCTGTTATTGTTTATTCCATGGGCGTACAGACCGTGGTCTAGTGTGGAGTAGTACCTGTCGGAGAGTGCTTGCTTTGGAGTGCCCGCCAGAATCGATCGAGCTCCTATCAAACCAATGCAAATAGCGTGCGTTGCGCACCTTAAACCCCGCTCATTAACGATGATCTCACACGATGTCCAGGACCTCATTCTTCCTCCGACGGAGCGAACTTACGGACCACGCTTTGCCAAAGACCGCGCCGATAAGAGCAACGCAACGGCATCACCGAGCAGATGGGCACGATTCGGCGCACTTTGTCCCGGTCAACTGCCGCATTCTCGGCCACTGCTGGCTGCTGGCAGGAACTTGATGGTGCAAGATGACGTCCCGGTTGAATCTGGTACAAAGCGGGGTGTGGCCTACGGTGGTCCCCTACGCAGTTGCGAGCGCCGCTAGACGTGGCAAAGAACTTTACATTAGCAGCCGGCGGACGAAGCCAGCACCCGTAGAGGTTATCGTGTGTGTGTTTGTGCTTTCCAGCCTGGGCAGCCGAACTAGGACGCAGTGGAGCGTACGTGCGCCGTACGAAAGCGGCCCATTATCAGAGATTGGGGCCAATTTTTCCTCCCCATTCTCGGCCACAGTTGAGGAAAGATCCGCCTGACGAAATAGAAGCCTGGGTGGCCTTCACCGGTCATCGGGAACAGCTGGGCGATGTTTTGTAGTGTGCAAGGTTCAGGGTTTGCACCAGAGATCAAATCCATTCGGTCGGTTCAGGGTAAGTCATCAAAACTCTTCCTATCTGCTTGACGTACCTACAGGACCAGGTAAAATTGATCGATTTTACGATCATTAGCAGCAACACTTGAGGTTTGAGGTTTGGCACGCTTACAACCTTTGAGGTTTGACACGCTCGTGGCCATATTATTTTGTCTAAGGTGTGGTCTGTACCTCACAAAGCGTGTTAATTAAGTAACCCGTGTTGCATCGGCGATGATCCCGGAATATACAACACTCCGTGTCGTCGCTGCTTCCCCAAACAACCGGGCCGATTAACTCATGCCAATGGCCGATCCCGCTGCCTGATAAGAACAGCACTTGCCGATGGAATGCAACGGAGGCGGAACGGTGCAACAGCGTCCCGTCTGGCTCCACAGCTTGCGGGTTGTTTACGTATACGGCATCTGCACTGCCCCGTCCTGTAACGATCGTTAGCGTGATGTCGTGATCGATAACGCAAAACGTGTTTTAGAACCATTTTCTTTATTAGATCATCGTTTTCGTTGCACCCTCCGGGGGGAGAGAGAGCCAGAGAGAGGGAGAGAGAGAGTTTGCTCCATTTTCATTTATATGTATATATTTCATTATTATTATTAAGCCAACACCACACCACCAACGTGTATCCTGCCGATGATTTAAAACCATTTCCTAATAGCACTTCTGTCAGGTTCGTCCGCTCCCGCATCCAACTGTAAATAGCGCATTCTTCCTAATACTGCCACCGGGTCGCACCTCTGGTGCACTGGAGCGCGCACGCGCACGTGGTCTAGGCACCGCAAACGCCAACAACCGAAACAAACCTAATCCGCCTGATTATCTACCATCCGTTCCAGTGAGCTCGCGACTTAAAACTGTCAATAGTTCGTCCAACAAACGCGTTCCACGTCGACGTCGTGCCATCCCCGCGGTAGGTCCTGCCTTCGGCAACGATTTCACGTTTTGTTTCTAGTTTTGATTCCCCGACGTGTGTTGGTTGGTGGTTTGTTGTTCTTGTTGCGTGTCTCCACGAGTTCTATATGGCTTTGGTTTTTTTTTTGTTTGTTTGTTTTGGAATAATTTAGCACTTGCTACTTGTTATCAAAAAACGGTACTGCGCCTTCCGGTTCCCACTAGTGTTGTTTCTATCGCTACTGCTACAAACAGCTGAACGGGTTCGCGACCCGTTTCGGTTCAAAATATTAATGAAATATGTCTGTCGTTTTTAATTGTTGCCTGTTGAGTTCGGAGGTTTTCTGAATGTGGTGCGAATAGAGCGTTTCGTTAGGTTAGTTCGGGCACAAACCTGTACCTGGCCCGCGTACTGTCACCGCCCTGCTCAAATATTGCTTGCCGTCTAGGTCTAGGCAAAGGATGTCCTCTTAAAAAGTCCGCCTCCTTCCTATACGCTACGCTGGTAAGATTTGGTATGTGTTTTGTTCGCTATATTTCCCTGGATTCGCTGATGTGATATCTTCCGTTGATTGGTTTGATCGTGGTGACCCGCATTCGAGAAAGATCTGATATACGTATCGTTCGCTCCTACACTCTTCTCTGGGAGGGGTTACAGAGTTGTATAAACGCACGCGAAACGAACGAAAAACCCTGGCTAAAGAGTATGGGTGAAACGTGCCGGTGAACAGGGTGCATCAAAACGCGGAACCAAAATCCACCTTAAAAGTTAATATTGTTCGTGTAGCGCGCCTGTGCGCCATAAAACACATCTCGCCTGTTGCGTTCG
Organism: Anopheles dirus; assembly: GCA_000349145.1. NCBI lineage: Eukaryota > Metazoa > Arthropoda > Insecta > Diptera > Culicidae > Anopheles > Anopheles dirus. The sequence goes on from KB673423.1 coordinate 8,274,463, forward strand.
AAACCGTAACCTAACGTTCCCGTTCGTTTGCCGGAATGGATCTTTGAGTTTTTAACCCTCAGCCACTACTTCCACTCGCACTAAAATCACAATAAAACCTGCCGACTAGCTGCCATCTGGATGCCGAGCACAAGGAACCTACACGCTAGAGAAACCCCGCCTCGCACAGTTCGGGTACTACAAAAACTCCGACGACTCTTTATGGCTGCAGAAGTTGTGACGCGAGAGAATGAACGAGGGAGCGCTCGCTCCAAAAGCCGTGTTTGTGTGTGTGTGGGTGTGATGATGAGTAAAAGATTAGTGTCCGATGCCGTTTGGTTAGGTCTGCCATCCGTCATCTCGCGCCAACTTCGGATTAATATAATCGGCATTATTTCTTCCTGAAGCGTTGCCCACACTCGAGTCAATAGTACAGCCGGTCGCGCTTCAGCTCGTTGTCCAGGTCGGCCAGCTGCTGCAGGAAGCCCTCGTTCGGTCGGATGTCGCGGTGCATGCGCACGGTCCGGATCGCTTCCGCGGCGGTCATCTTGCGGGCGATCATGAGATACGCCAGCACACAGGTTGCCGATCGGGACATGCCCATCATGCAGTGTACCAGCACTTTGCCTGCAAGAAGCGGAAGAACAGATAATGAGTGATCCTGTCAGGAACTGGATCATCTGCGTGCATGCTTACCGCCACTGTTGATGCCGTTCTCGATAAACTTGGAGGCGATGTAGAAGTACCGGCTGATGTCCGTCGTCGGCTGGTCGATCATCGGAAAGCCCATGTACCTGAAAGTACACCTTGCGCGCGTGAGTGATAGTAGAAATCCGGTCTCACTCTAGCACACTACTACAGCCAGCGGATATTTCTTGTGCAAGGTTGGTTGGATTTTTGCCCATCCGGCTCCTTGCCGGTCGTTTGGAATCACTTCCGCCGGACGCACCGGAAGCCGGACCAGGATAGATAATATGCCGAGGTGGGAGTGCGAGAGTTTTCCAGTCGGTGCAAGTTTGTGCCTAGCGAAAAGGTTCAGCGAACGGGGTTTGAACTGCTGCCGTTTCGTGACATACCTGATGCCGGACATGTCGCGGTAGTAGCTGTGGCCGGTGTCCACCTGGCCGAAGCGCGTTCCTTCCGCCGTGTTGAGGACGTGCGTGACACCGATCAGGCGCAAATACTGTTTGTTTTTGGCCGAATTGCTGCGTAGGGAGATCGAATCGATTAGGAATCGATTGCACCCGAGGTACTGACCGCGGCAGTCGAACGTTAACTTACGCATCGCCGATGTACAGCCGGGGGTAAACTTCATCACAGTCAACGTCGTATAATGCACATTCGGAGCGGCGGAGGCCCAGCATGGGCCGGCACGGTGTGACCGAGTAGTGGAGGATCCGCTGCAGCTGCCGGCCGGTCGTCTGTTCCGCCATCTTGTCGTTGTTGCGGTAGTGTGTCAGATACTGTCGGAAAGGGAAGATAAATCAACGTCGGGGCATTAATTAACTCATTCAACCGCCACAATGCACGATCATCGACACAGCGCCGCCGAAAGGAAGCGCTAATTAACGCATCATAAAGAGCCTAGCCCATCATGGTTGCGTGCGTGTCACAAAAATCAGTTCCACGCCCGCGATTCGTGACAGCCAGAAGTGAGCAGTGTGACTCATCACCGCGGTGCGACAGAGAGATGTTACACGCGCGATAAGCCGTCGCCATTTACAATGGCACGCGCTCAAGTATCGCCTACGCGGAAAAGTGAGCAGCGCGATTATCGATTAGCACCCATCGCCTCTCGAGTGCGCCGGGAAGCGCCATCTCCCGGTTCGCGCTGTGTCTAGATTGGCACTTCATAAATCGCTGATAAAGCTGTAGAATTATGTATATGATAGTTGTTGTTTTCCTGCCATTGTTGCTCCATTTTATTTACAGCATCTACGGCGCACGGCACGTGTGTTCCTGGGACCGTTTCCGGTTCGATGCGTACTTGAGCCGCTCGGCCAAAACGCATTCAACCGTACCCTACAATGCGGGTCCACCCACACGAATGACTCCGTGGTTTCGATTCCATTTCATCGATAAACATGACAAAACTAATCCATTACGATGATGGATGCACACCGGCGCGAGGACGGATGATCCTCGCATCCTCGCCACACAAAAGGATCCCGCCGTGCGCCGTGCGTGTTCCGCCTTTTCGGTGCTGCGAGCAGCAACAAACGAACCATACGGGCCAGTCACGGCCATCAAAGGGAACAGGGGGAAAAAAAACAAAGGATAACGACTCCCGGCACGCCGCTGTCGGAACTGGCCTTTGTCTCTGTGCGCGTGGTCGTCGGCGATGTTTTGCGTGCTTCGTAGATAAAATATTCAAACCGATGCCATCGGGACATCGATTGATAATCGAAGAATAATTGCATTAACTGTACCGATTTAGCGGTCGGTGTCCCAGTTTGGCATGGGTTTCCACATGCTTTCACGGCTTTTATGGCACGCTTTTCATGATGCAGGGAACGAATCATATTTAGATGTTTACGAGCTGAGACATAAAGACACATGAAGCTATTTTAAGAGGCGGTCAGTGAAGGATCTCTCGGGTAGCAACACAGTCCATGTCTCTCAATAGTTTTCAGACAGACAATCAATACAGAAAACCACACCCGAGTATCAAACTTCATGGGAGCTGCCCTTTACTGGATATTTCCACTAAACTTCAAGCTTCAAGTATTCCAAAAAGACATTTTATAGTTTTCAAGAAGGTGTCAGTGTCCCAATAAACTTTTTTGGAAATAAACTCCATCTCAGAAACAATCCCATTAATTAATGCAGTTTTCAATAATAAAAACTCTCTCTTGAATCGCTCCAAAATCGCCTCCCAACTCCTACAAAGCATGATTGTTTCATTCACCTTCTTGAGCGTTTTAGCCATTTTAGTGCGCTGGGGGGAACAAACTTCGTCGATAGTCGATAAAAGTTCTTGCCAATATCGCTATAAAGCGGCGGTGGTTTCACGTTTTATGGAGTTTTGCACTGTTTCACTTTTTCCAACAACGCACGATCGCTAAACTAGAGCACCGCAAAAAACGGGGTCGATCAACCCGTCGTCGATACCCGCAAACTGGTTCCACACACACAAATCAATCCGCACCGATGAACGGGCTGTTTCGGCAGGACACACAATTTGGACGACAGCTCGCACCAAAGTCACCGAACGGAATGACTGCCGCGACTGGCACGGTAAGGGTCCTAGCCTACCTGTGCCGTGTTTCGAATCGTATTCAAATGACATTCGGCTTCACCGTCACCGACTCCGTCGTCCTTACCCGCGCCCTGCGAGAAGGTTGCAGGATTCGTGGCCTGTTGTATGTATTTGTGCGCGGTCGGGATGGGCCGCGTGGAATCCTCAGCCCTGCGGCTAATGAATAATACAAACGAATCGACTGGGACGGGGTGGAGTATGGGGATGTATGATTTTTGTCCGGAACCGATTGGGTGTGTGTGATTTTCCGGTGTGGCAGAGAGAACCTATGAACTGTCACCTAGGACGGTCGGTATCGGTACATCATCACGCTAGATTTCCTTTCCTTTGTTGGGGCTCTTCTTCCCTTTCACACGGACAGGATTCGGGGTCGACGAACGACTGCTGATAACCCTTTGCGGCCATAATGACATGCCCGGAGCGTTTTGTGTAGCGTGAATGTTAATGCGCCAAAAAGGTACCGTTCCTACCTGAAGCAGCTTCCGCTCTCGAGTCACATCGCCCCCAGAGCTTTCCCATTTTTCGTTTCCATTATTTAAAATCTTTTTTCCCATCCTTGCTCCTGATCCGAATCCTTTCAGATTGTGACCCCCTTCTGTAGTGAAGCATCGAACATCGGAAATGATGACGGCGCAGCGGCCATCGTCCGGTTCGGTCCACGTGAAGTATGATTGAATTAAGCTGTCCTCGTGTGAAGAGAGGCACGGGAACGTTTCCTTCGTCCCATCGGAGACTTTTTATCGAGATTCTGCTTTTCTGGCTCACTGCCAAATGGGTCGTCCGTGTAGCGGAGCGGATTCGGCTGAGCACCCAACTAGGAGATGCCCGGGAGTCATGTAGATTTGTTGTGCATAAATTATTCGCCCGGCAACGGATTTGTGAGATAAGCTATGAATCCTTTAAATGGGGGTTGCTCAGAAGCGAGACTTTTCCCAACAGGTACCTACAGAGGTCAAGAGCGAGTGGTTTTTCTTCTTCTTTCGTGTTATCCTCTCCTTCTCGGGCGGATAAGGGCCCAATTTTAATGGATTTGCAGATTAAAACCCCTATTTTTAAATAGTCGCTTTTGAAACAAAATTATTACATTTTCACCCCTCTGAAATGGACTTGTGAAACGCGTGGCGCCAATTCGACGTGTCATCGGTACGTGAGGCTCATTCTTCACTTCACGCGCCGCAGGACGTGACTTGACCCAACGGTATCGACATTCGGGTGGCGTCGCCAAAACGCCAAACGGCGTAATTTATTCAGACTGCGATTGTATTCGCCACTTAGTACGACGCTTTCGGTTCTGTCGAAAGAATCTCTTTTCCCACACGGTACCGCAACTTTCTTCGCGTAAATATTGTAGTACACCCGTTGCGGGCGAGGGGTGACCTTGGTGAGGGTAAGTGGAGCGGAGAATCGCCTTCTGGAAAGTCAAGGCACGAGACGTGGTATCTCGTGCTGGCTAGGTCATCGATCGGCTGGGGTTGTGTATCTTCGAAAATCCCTCCCGGACAATGGTTGGGTAAAGCTCTTGATCTACTTTTATTACGTGTCGCAACTATAACCCCGCTCCGTTCAAGGTCAGTATTAATTTAGCTGAGTGAGTGTCGGAGGCGAACCGAACCGGACGCGACGAGATAAACAGCGAGGGGATGGGATACTGCAGCGTAGTTGAATACGGAGTAGACGAAAAAATAACATTAATTATATATAGCGTACGCCCAAGTGTTACTATGTACGTTTGACTGTCAGAGTGCTGTCAACGTCGCGCGGGGAACGATCGTGGTTCCATTAGACAAAGTAGTCATTTCGGGAAGGGGGGGGGGGGGAAGCATACGGCGTAATTACTAGACTACAAAGAGTCAATTCACATTGTGGTGTGATAGACACTAGAATAAGGCTCAGAAGGCTGCCATTTGTATATACGAAACCTGAATTATTGAAGAAAAAATCAAGCTAACGCATTACCACAGTAGGAGAAAGAATACTTTCAACGATACAACTTCCCCGGCGATCGTAAACTTCCCGTACCGATTTCATCAACGGTAATTAAACCGTTTGAAAAGCACCTCCAAATCAACGCTTGATTCCTTCGTTTGCCGTGAAACTTCCTCATTTCGATCGGCGCACAACAGCCTTCGCCAACTTCCAATCAACGCTCGAAACTACAAAGAAGGGGTTGGCCAAAAGCAAACACGGAACCGTCTGTTTGTTTGTGCCTATTCCGCTCGTCCACCCCGGGGGGGCCGTTGGAACGGAAAAGTCCAATGCAAGAGGCCGTAAAAGCCGGTCAACCTGGACGTACGGCTTTATCGCAGTAATTTGCCCTCCCCCATTCCAGCAATTACACCGGTAGCTGTTCTAAAACGTGTAACGCAAACCATCAACCAGACCGGGAGGGCCGTTTTTGCATACTCCTTTTGTGCGCGAACTCAGAGCAAACACACGGATAGTGTGCCAGACGAAGAAGCGGCAGCGTCCGTAGCGTGCGCCGTGCGAAGGTCTCTCTGTTCCTGCGGCAGGGTATCGTCCTTCACCTGAGTGGAAGTGGTGCATTCCTTGCGGAGGGAGCGGGAGCGTTCGCGTACCTGTGCTCAAGGGTTCCGATGGGGAGAAAATTATTAGGACAAGGCCACCCGGAAGTCCACGTCGATGACGAGGGTTGAGCTGGTCGATTGGGTCGTAGTAAGAGTAGCGATTTGTTTGTTTCATTTTCCGAACCGTTCCACGGTGGGAGTGTTCGTGTTCGTGAGCTGGGGAAGTGCGGTGTGTGTAACGTAGCAACGGCGTAGTAGTAGTTAGGGCGCGTAACGCTCGGTAACGCTTCTGGCATGCTTAGGCGGTGGATGCTTTATGATGCACGTTTGAATCGTATTTTGATCTGAAAATTAGACTTCTACTAGTTTTAATGTTTTGAAAATAAATTTACCAATTTTGTTAATCATTTTAAAATAAGATTCATATTTCTAAGGAGGATATTTATTTCAAGAAAGAAAGGCTTATAATAATAACATGATGAGGCCCACTGCTCGCAGCAATCGATAAAATACCATAAACAAAAGTTTTACGAAATAAATCATGCGAGAAACTGTATATCAAACAAACGAAATAACCAGGAACAGCTGCACATAGTTGGAAGCAGCACAGCATTTCGATTATGCACGGAAAATGCATCATCGCATGAGATTTCTGTGCTTGCGCGTGCACCAACTCATCAAAACGCAATATAGCGTGAAGCACCGCGTGTGTGGGCATTTCCTACCATAATGGAGCAGTACGTTCCGGTCAGCTGATGCATAGTACTCGCCATGCCATTCCAACATGAGCACGAGTAGATTTTTTTCCCCCGCTGCCACAACGTGTGTTGCATGTGCGACCAAAAGTTTTGGCTTGGGGATGCAAATAATAAATACCTTCTACGGAAATAACTGCACACGAGTATGAAGTGGTTTGCGTCTGACCATGGATTGACGCCCCCAGTGGGAGTTCCAATGGTACCCTAACCGATCGATAGAGGCAGCGAGATAAGCGTGCAAGTGCATATTTACTTTATCGATCACGGGCGCGCGAGTACGCCCCGGGAGGCACCGGGACTCATATTTGCGAAGTGTGCCGACACACGACACGCCCGAAATGGAATTGCTTGTTAAGGCAATAAATATTTGCAAACTCCCGATGACACTCGGGCCGGCCGGACTCCCACCTTGGAACGCCACGTACGGGCAACTAATTAGAGCTCGCGGGAACCTCCGGCAAGGGTTCGCTATAATTGAATTATAATTGATTACTCCCTTCGCGAGCACGGTACGGCAGCAGTGCCCGTGGTCGTCGCCGCCGCAGTGGATCATGTAATTATTGATGTTACGGTGGTTTATTATGCTACCTGGGTCGATTGAGTTTGATCAGATCGCTTATCGCGTTGTCGCTCGGGGCTTGATGAGCGAATGTGCAGTCGTGTGCAATGAAGTTTTTTAGCTAGAGGAGAAGCTGATTGGATATTGCTTCCGACGCGAATCGAATAGAACTTTACGAGTACCGGACTCGCGGGTCAAACTTTACTCGTAAACTTTATCGCTTCCGACCCATTGTGAAGTATCGCTGGTTAGTGATCAGCGCAGTCCATCAATATAGAAGAATGGTGGACGTAAAATTGATGCCCTCGTCAAAATTGGCGATCTGTCATTTACCGCCACGGCCACTTTACGTAACTAACCCACGTGCGATTGATGCGCTGCTGATCTAATCGTGGTATCGCTTTCGAAGAACTTAAATGGAATAAATAAAAATTACTGTAGCGCCCAACCTCGGGCAGTTATTTTTTATCTACACTTAGTCATAACTCTCGAGCTGCTCGGCAGCCACTCGTCAAGGTTGTGCGGTAATAAAACACGCTGATCTAGTTCGCCCAGCTCCGTCCAGCATTCCAATGTCATGATCGTGTTTTTCTCGCACTCCCGAAAAATAAAACCACACTCACGTTTCATTCATCGCATGGATTTTCACGGTGAGCAGAAGTTTTAAAAATAGTTCGGTGGCGATGTGGTAATGTGCCAAACTTCACGCGGAATGCGCCGTGTGGTGTCTGTTGTCCACGGTGTTGCGATGACATACGGTCGCTTCGAAATGGAGCATAAATGCAGACAAGGTGGCAGCTGGGTGAGTATCTGTCCGTCGTTCGTCCAAGAATGCGCCCAAGCTTACACGCTAGGTAGGATTATAATTAACTTTCGGTTGATGGGCGGATTTGCAAGGTTCAACCAAGGTTCACGTTGGAAAATAGGGGAAAACTGATAGTACGCTGCTTTGTTTTCTAAAGGACATATTCATAAATGATAATTCCATGCTCTTTAGATTTGAAAGAGCATGGAAACATCTGCATTCTTCGATACTGCATCAACTTGAAGATCGTGAAAAATTACCCAAAATTGAACGACTGCAAAGTAAACAATCCTATTCACTTAATTGAATCGCTTACAATACACATTGTACAAATTAAAACTCATCACGAACGGAATCCCAATTGTAGAACGGCATCGCTGCACCGTCTCACTCGCACACATACAGATAATAGTTCCGCAAACATTTACCGCGTCCACTCGAACCCAACACAAACTAATTGGAAACGGCGGGGGCACGAAAGCGTCGGGACAAATTACGCCTAATTGGACACAGTTATGAAACTCCGCCCGGTGGACGTGTTGAAAAACAAGCAAAGAAAATCATCCCGCTGCTAGTTCGCTTCCGGCGATGAACCGGCGGAAGAGCAATAAAAAAGAAAGAAAGCGCGAAACATCCTCCAGGGTGAGAATAATTACGAGCCATTAGGATGTGTTCCAGGACACGATCCGGGATTAGTGACCATGCCTTCATGCAGGCTCCTGGTCGTTAGTTTGCTTGCATTGTAGTTCCAGCCGACGAGCGAGGAGCAAAATCTCGGACGAAAAGAACACGAAATTTCGTTTCTTCCAGGAAATGCTTTTTCGATGGGCGAAATATTGATCATTTCATTCATTTCTTTCAAGCACAGGAAATTGGAATCCCACTACGGTCTTCGAATGGGTGTGTGTGTCTGTATAGAGGGTGCGTTCATCGGAACTCTCCGAGCCCGATCCGCCGGGTAAAAGGCACACACAAAAGCTCGCCGTTGGGAAATTAATGGATTTCGAGGAAAATTAAACAACGACGATAAATCCAATCCCGGGAGCCCCGGGAGCCTGATGGAGGAGGAGGGGGAGGACGCACCGGAGATCGCGCAGCATGATTTGTCACATTACGCCCACGTGAAATCGCTTCTGTTCCCGGTGCGTATATTTCATTTTAACAGCTTTCCATGGAGGCGCCCGGTGGCTGTCGGGTAATAACAAAAAAAAATGTGCAAAGAGATGAAGAAAAGCAACATTTAGCACCGCAAAGAACTCTAACGTCTTTAAATTCAAAAAACAAAACTTCGCAATTATCAAACAGGTCCAATTGCAGTGAAAATACCTACACGCTTTCGTTTGCAGCTGAATGAGTAATCTCTTCTCGTGAGCTTCTTCTGCTCGTCGTTGAGATCGAATAACAAGTGTTTATTTTAATTGAGACAAATTTATTTTCTTTCGCTCTCTACCCCGAGATGACACACTTTGCGCACCTTTGCGAGGTTGGCAACCTCCCAGGAGCGCGCTTCTCATAAGCGTCACCGTCGATCGTTCTTGCCTTTCCTTCATTGTGTCACGGTGGCGTACGGTGGCCATTTAACAATGCAAACACGACAATAACCGGCGTGTGACAACACAACTCTCGCCACTTATGCTTTGCAATTGCCAAAAGCGATTATTATTGGCGAAAGGCGGGCTGAGACTGAGCCAAACCGCTCAAGAAGCAAACGGGAGAACAAAAACCCCACCAGTTCTATATTTAGTGGTCCCATCCCACCCACCACCCGGTGCGCACGCCACCAGCACCACAAGCGGAGCCGAAACGCGTGCTCCGAACAAGAGGATCCGTCACAGGCGAGTGTGCCCCGTAAATATAATCGTTTCGTTAATATTTATGTTCTCTTGTCTTCTCTTCGAGGATACATTTCATTCTTTTTTGAGAGTGTTTTTTTGTGTCATCTTCTCTTACCCAGTGCTTTGCCCACCCCCACCTGTGTGACACGCTCGGTGTGAGTAATATGTGCGAAAATATATGTGCATGATTGCCTCTGGGGGCCCATTGTGTGGCTAGGTGGGACGGATAGGGTCGAAGTTGTAATCCAAACCGGCGAGTGCGGGAGCGATGCGAGCGGTGTGGATTTATGGATAAAGTTAGAGCGAAAGTCTGGTCCGGCTATCGGAGCCGTGTCGGATGCGTCCCGGTACAGCTGGTACGCGTTGTTATCAACGTGATGCAGCTGGAAACGAGCATGTTTACGATTATGTGTGCGAGCTATTTTTAGCGAATTTATTCGGAGGCGTGTGATTTAGCGATCACATTCCGGATAATGGGAGGAGCATTTAATTTTAATCGCTGGTTCTTTACGGCAACTTTTGTGAATAAATTATGAATCTGACGGATGGACACATGTGAGACAATTTAACGAATGTTCTCTATTTATAGCCAAATAGCGTCCAGACTGAAATATGCCTAGGAAAATATATTTCAATAAAATTATTTGCCCAAAGGATACGGATTGTATCCGGAAATTTTACGGATAAAAACACGAACTCTTTATGCAAAAAACTGTAAAATATCATTGGAAACGCCTTATTTACCAGGAGAATAAATATGTCTTAGCATATACAGTACATATGTACCTCAAACCAAAAAAGATATAAATTTTCTCTCAACGGATCATCTTTCAATAATCATTTTACGCAGATCAAATGTTCAAAAGCCTGCTATTACACACAAAATTAACGACCTCAGTCGTTGTAGAGTTAGTATGAAGATGTAGTATTTCTAATAGTAGAATAAATAACTATTCTAATATTAGTTTTACTATTAAGTAATAATTAATTATTTTTTCACAAATCGTAATCTGTTATCACTATCGTTGAACAATTCACTCTCGAATAAGGGATAAATAATCAACTTATTATAACGCTTTGAGTATAGCTGGGATGATAGCAACATATCATCCAAGTTCATAAGACAATCATGCTAATCACAAGACAGCATTTAACTCCAACCCAACCCAACGCTACTTCGCTACGTTAGCAACGCTCCTTCCGAAGCCTAAATTGAGCAATTTTCTATTGCATACAAATCGACGATCCCGCATGCAATTTCCTAACCTCATTCAAATGCACTATTTGCAACCGACGACTAAAATAGCGCGCCGTTCCCCTTGTAGCTGAGTACGCTAATGTTGGTGCATTATTAAACCATCCCGGCGTCCACCGTGGCATAGAAACCACTCGCTCTTTAAGACCCCTACCCGGCCGAGAATAGCATCCGAACCCGCACAGCTGTTCCACATCCCGGTGCATCAGGGCGGTGCATGTGTTTTACGAGTTCCTTCGTCCGGTTAAAAGGAAGCTTGCACCGGTAGCCCACCCGGGCAAGGCCGTGCGGAGGTTCCGTTTCGGTGTGGTTTGGTCGGTTTTGGCTTAGCCCTGAAAGCCCTCCGTCCCGCCAGCTCCCAGTACGCCAGCTAAAAGGTCTTTGCTATTCCGATCCGGTGCTACATTAGCATTCGTGTGCACTCGAGGTATTTGCAGCACGCGCTCGTTTGATTTCTGTGTTGCTGGTCTCTTTTTGCTCTAGTATCTGCTGGCTACTGCCGGCGGCTACCGTTTCGCAAAGTTCAAACGCGTAAACAGTCGGTTTGGAAGCGAACGCCAACACCGTCCCAAGACGCTTCGTATGGGTGTGTGTGTGTGTGTGTTGAATAAATCGGCTAACGCGTTGCGTCTAAAAATGGCATCGCCAGTACCGCCTGGTTTTGCATATTTTTGCACAACTCCTTTCGCGGTCACCGCGTCGCTCGCGTTGCCTCGGGAATCCCGCCCCGTAAGCCGAAGTCGGACAGGTCTATCCGGAACCTGTCAGGTTTCCAGCTGTTGCCCCCGAAGCGTTCCGTCGCCACGCATCATGCGAGATTCACCGGTGGCAGGTGATAATGGTTATAATTAGACGTTTGTTTGCGAACGCACCAAATAGGGGGGGAGCCAACGCTTTGAGTAGGTGGTTTGGATGATAACATTCATTTGTTTGGAAGCAGGCATTCATGCACGGTGGCAGAAGACGATCTCAAACGGGAGATAAATAATAAAAAGCTATTTAAAAATGTTTCAAAAGTGGTTTCTCATGTGAAAAATGATCATAAAACCTTTTAATAACATTTATATATCTATATCATCATATATCTTGAAGATATTGTTTGGAAACAAATTGAACTAATAAACAGTCATAGTAAACTAAGCTATGAATATGGTATTCATGGAGACTCTCAACCAATCTGAGCTTTGATGTAGCAAAATCAATCTTTCCTATCGACTCCTTCTGCCAGAGTTCTAACTACGCAAATGGCTCTCGGCGCGTAAACATTGTACGCTCGGCTGTTCGTGATGCATCCAATTACCCTTTCCGATTGACTCATCCGGGTAAGATGACAAATAATCCCACCGGGCGCAACGCATTTGCTCACCGGGCCGACATTGTCATCGATAGCCCGGGATAATCTATTTCCGGTCGTTTCCGTTCGAGGTTGGGCCTAACAAATCGACTACCACGGCTCGCCTCCCCAACCCATAGCAGCAGGGCAAGGGTACAGCAAAACAATCGCCGTGCAACAATGGTGGCGGTGATCCAAAACTCAATCTCCAACTCGTTTCATCGTTGCGTCGCACGGTTGACACCGGGCGTCGGGGCGAGCGTTCACTGTGTTCACTCGGCGCACCGATTGAGATGATCAGACGCCCCACGAATCAGACAATCAAGACAGGCACCCGGGTGCACCGACGCCGTGACACACTAAATCAATTGGGCCCATTAATCCGGTGCCGGTGGCGGTGGCCGGGCAGCCAGCGCCATAGGTTACAACGAATTGCCCGCCTGCTGGCGACGGGCAGCCCTTCGATTACCGGATAAATGATGGGATTACGGACGGCAGACGGACGCGCGATCGTTTCGCTGGAGACCAATGTGAGGAGATCGCATCGTAAAACGGGAAGCTTTTGTGTCCAGTTTGAGGAAAGCGAGAGAGTAGTTTTTGGTGTATTTAGTTACAAAACAGTTAGCAAAGAATTGCCTAATTTCAGGGGCTTAGATATTTGCTGTCATTCAGGTTCATTTCTTAAATAAATTATATGCAATTGTCTATTATTTCCTTTAAAAATAAGCAACCAAATTGATTTTAAGATGATAATAAGATGATAATTCGCCAACAGAACGCATTATTTACAAATGCTTTACATGTTTTTTGTAAGTCTAACAAATAATTGAAACAATTGCAATTGCTACATTGGCCAGATTGTTAAAATTCCTATTTAAATGACTTTATTCATATGTAAATCTATAGAAAACGACACAAATTAAATGATTTTAGCCAACGATTTTATCCAATTTAAATATATGTGCTTCTCTTTAAAAAAACTGCTTCTTGAATTATGAACTAGGCAACAAAACCAACAAAACTAACCCCTTTAACCCACATAGAGCACGCATAAAATCCAGTTCACGATCACGGTCCTCATAATCGCTTCGAACGGCAACAACAACCGAAAAAAAAACAAAAAAAATTGTTGTTTGGTGCTGAAAATTTCCCTCTTCAAAACCCATTTAACCCCTTTTACGCTAGTCCCCGTCACCCCCCAGCTCGGACACATACCGCGTATCGCCAGGACATGGTGAGGCGGTTGTGGTGGGTTCTTGTTTAATCGATGCCCGAAATCGCCGATGACTCCACGCCGCCGTTGATAAACTCTTTTCCCGTGCTGCGAGCTGTCGAGTACCGCCGCCGCCGGTGCTGTTGTTTTTCTCCGCTTTCACTACCCGCGTCGGGTTACAACTTACACAGGAGAACTCGAAAATCACCACCCTGCTCCACACTTTCAGAACGCTTCCGAGCGGTCGGTCGAGAAAATCGCGCTACCGAAAATCCAATTCTCTACGTGACACAATTAATGCACACGGGAGAACGGAAAACCGTTTGATGTCGCTATTTTAAGAACTTTAGAAGAAAATTAAACACACACACGCACACGCTGGACGGATGAGGTTTTGCCACAGTCAGTGGGCACTCTTTCGAATATTCTGCTGGCAGAACGTTCGTTCCACCGCACGTTCACCGGGCGAGCGAAAACCGTAGACTGAGCGTTGAGGTGAAAAATCAAACCGACGGAACCGGAACACGTGCTGCAACGGTCGCGGCCTCAGCTCAACTAAAGCCGAACGCCGCACACTGACACACAGCCGAACGAACCGAACGCCACCAACGGGATGGGGAGGCCAATGCCAAAGCTAATGGGGGGTGGCGGGGGGAGGGCGGGAGGGAACCCCACCCATCTCACACTCAGCCGAATGCACTATCCGTCCAACCAAGCCGAATGACGCCGTTTTGCACGCCTGTTATTGTTTGTGTACACAAACTCGTCTGTAACCGATTTTCCCCGCCCGCTGGGGGTGCGATTTTCCCCGCACGCCCGGTGAGCGAGGTGAGCCAGTAAGCGAGGTGCCGTATGCGTCACCGTCCGCGCCCGCGGATGCGTCGACCTTACACGGCGGCAGGAACGAAAACAAACTCCGTTGGGGCGATGGTTTTTCATTTTTCACTCCGTAGGCGTGTGTGTGTGGAAAATCTCACTTGTTGGTGTATCTCGCGTGCGATTGACGTTTATGTGGGCGATGACTGACTGTTTCGTGTGCTCACGCGAGTGAGCGGCGGGTGAGATCGAGACTAAGCAGGCCGGCTGAGTAGGTTGGGCTGGTTGTGTTGTGCACGGTTCGTGCTTAGATGATTCACGGCACGTGAATATTGCGATAGATGGGTACGAATGATTTAGGAGCTCTTGAGGCCACCTCGAAACTTCTTAAGACCATCTTAAGCCCTTATTTTTGGGTGCAATATTTTATGTACTGATAAAATAGCAAATAGGCTTTGTAATGATGATGCAATTATTAAGTTTGATTTTTATGTAATCTTTGTTTTGCATAAATTCAATTTATGTTTGTATTTCATACAACTTTTCTGCACGATTCATAATTTTTATTAATTTTATTATTTATCCCGATTACAAAACTGATACAAAAATATTATTCCATTATTTAAAAAATTGTTTATTAATCCAAAACTAGAAAAAAATATAAGAAGTTGATTACGAGAAGCTAACAAGAACATTGAATTGCAATCGACGTTGCCACAATACAATTAAATATAATATATCTTATTTCAACTGTTTTAACACGAAAGCCAGAAACGAAATTAAAATTTACAGCTAGAAGCTTCGAACAACTTTGTTTTATTCTAACCAAATCAAACGTTAACAGATCGTTTTAGTAAAAGAAATGATAACATCTGGGCTGGTGAGCGCCTTAAAGTAGGCAATGTGTGTTACACTAATAGCTGTTTCAAATTTTATTTGTGCGTTTTATGAGTCTTTCCACTGGGAATTAACTAAACGAGTCAGAATGAATACTTGGAGTAGTACATTTACGACTCATCATTTAGCTGTAGGATCGCAAACCTTTCAAATCACAATCAGATGAGCGGCAAATGCGAAAGTAATTAAATAACGAATTCCAAGCATTTGGCATCCAACGGACAACGAACCACTCGTCCACGAAATCAGCAAACGACAGAAATGTTCAATCAGCTGGAAATGATTCAATTTGCCGGCAAAAGAAAGCCTCGTTCCCATCTCACCCGCAACACAAACACGTATCTACGCTTTTATTCTCGCAGCGGAAACACAATAGCACAAAACTTTCCGCCGCCGAAAGGAACACAATCGCAATCGACTGGGAGGAGAGGCACGATAATAAAATGCGTGTTTGGCGCGTGGTGCCGTGGTGCAAACATCAGGCGGCCATCGACCCTTTTTCGGGCCGAGCTAAGTCCCTGCAAACGGACCACCAACGAGCGAAAGGCGGGCGACGAGCGAGAAGAAAATCCCCAAACGTCATCACGATGCCAGGCTCCCGAACTGGATCCCAACTGATAATGATGATACTGTCACGCTTCATTTGATAAAAACTGTTTCCTCCCCCCCGGCAAGCGAAGGCGAAACAAAGCGCGGAAGCCGGCAGCACTTGCCGGCGAAGGCTGCGTCGGGCCGAGCATTGACGCTCATTAGAACCGACCGAGAGCGCCAGCGGGGGAGCCTCTCGGGAAAGCGACGTCGGAAATTGGATTTCACCACGTCGAATCGAAGATGAAGCGTGCGCGAGGACGAATATTGACGTCCGTAGCGCGTCGTGGCAAAGTTTCTTTTCTTCACATTCTACTACAGCTCGCTTCATTCATCTGTTCGCAGCCAGAAAGTTACATAAAATTTGTGAATTCCATTTCTCCGGCGTGCGAAACGTGATAAGGTTGCTTTCCCCTACCCGGAAGCAATCCATTCACCGTTCGCTAAAAGGTTAAGGGCGCCCTTTCGCAGCAGCAGAAAGTGGGCCCATTCTTTGGCGGCAAAGGTTACAAATTAGACGTGAAGCACCGCAGAAGCGGAGGATGACAACATTCATCCAGCGTTTGTGTGTCCCGAGGCGTTGACTTGAGGCGCTGTTTTTTTTTCGCGTTGTTGTAAACACCCGCACCCATACAGTCACTCATTATTGCTCGAATGTCGGGGCCGGTGTTCTAGTGCTTCACTTTACCTTTTGAGGAGTGGTTTCTCATTTACACGCCACCCCACTCTTTCCATTTTCCAAGCGCCACCGAAAGGAAAAGGAATTGAAATGGGGGGAAAAAAGCATAAAGCCCGCGTGAACTATTCCCAACCCGGCAAAGGGAACGCACGGGCCGAGGCACGATTTCAATTCCGTTTCGCAATGAATCGGTGCCGGGCAGAGGCGCAAAGCTTTATTAAATATTTACTTCACTCACTCGCACTCGAAACCGCTCGGAAGGAGCGCTTAAGGAGGGCAGAAGGCTCACATACAGCATAGTTTCGCGAGGGCGATGCCTGACTTGCCCGAGCATAATTTGGAGGCGAACTCGGCTTTTCAGGGCTGATTGGTCCGGATGTTATGGAAATGACGGCGGATCGTTCCCTTTTTGCCCGGGTGCTCGTTACGCCTCGAAACATGCTTTATATTTCCCGTCTTCGTTATTCAGGGTAAATGCATAATGTTACATGAATAAACGATTCAACGTTTCCATCATTAGGGAGCGGGACTGTGTCCAATAGGGGGGGGTGGGACCTAATGGGGGAGGTTTTGGGCGGAAAGCGTGCTTGCTTTTACAACAACAAAGTACTGCTAGAGCAGGTCAGTGTTTTACGAAACAATTTCGCTTAGTAACACAGACTAACTCGAAAGCTTTATTGATTTGGTAGCTCAATTTCGCTCACTGCGTATTCATGCATTTATTTGTTTGTTTTCTTAAGCTTGGCAATTTTCGAACCTCACAAAGGTTCGTACTGTGCATATTGCATATTTTCTGGCGAACTTTCAAGCAATTCTCCTAAATGTTCGCAATCGGATCTACAAAAGCTCCATATGGCTAGTTCTAATAAAGAGTTTAAAAACGTTCGTGTGAAGAAGATTGCAAACTTTTTGGCGTACATGTGCTTAATTATCTTGAAATTATGCAATCTGTGCTGCAAAAGCTTTATTACTGCTTTATTAATGCTCAAGCGATTTCATCTATGGCTAGGCCTGCTGTTTTGATGTTATAAAATCACAAAAAAAAACATGAAAAATTAAATTATCAATTGGTCTTGTTAAATAGTTCAGGATATACCATTAAATAGCAAATGATTGGGAAATATTATTCCACACACTTATGAATTCCTGTAAATATTTCAATAAAAAAACATAAAAAACACTGCATCATATAGAGATACATTTGATAACATTCAATCATCCATTGATACCCAAATTACAGCTTACATTTTAAGCCACACACGGTTCATTTTCCAACTTGCCAGTTTACATGCTGTGACTAGAGGAAACAGCAAAAAAGCACCACCCATAACCCTCGTCATTCCGATTTCGGTGGCTGCATTCCGTACACCAAAACGCGTACCTAAACGGATCCAAAATAGAACAAAAAATGCTTCCCGATAACGCTTAACGTGTCTGTTGTTGTTTTCATGCGTTCCGCCACCCGCTGGCTGGTAGGATGTGGCTCAAATTTCCTTCGGAAGGAAACAGAGGAGAGAAGAAAAAAGCAGCGTGCAAACACACACCGGGAAGCCTACCATTAATCATCCTTTTTCGCAAAGCTCCCGGCGTCACCCGGCGGTCGGACATTGGCTTTTCCCCAAAACGCTCCCAAACACACACACTCTCTCGCTCTCTCGCTCGCTCGCTCTCTCTTTCACGCTCACCCGCGGGCATTTTCCTCACGTGAGCTCGTCTTAGACACTCATCGATTTCGAGAAAAGCCGTCTCGATTCGATGAAACAGACACACGAAAACGCCACAATGCCGCCGGGGGTGCCCGTGTGTCAGAGGGTGGCAGAACGAATGAGATGAATACCCTATTTGACCGTGAACTTTTACTGCGTCTCAGTCAGAGCGTCTGGTTCGCATTCGGAAATGGCGCGCGTAGATTTCGCAATCGAAATATCGCGGCGAGATCGAGCGTTCTAGGTGGTGTACGTCACACCGCTACGATATGAAGCTACGATACGGGGAGCTACCGGCTGCGTTTAAATATAGTCACGATACTTACGGGCAGGGTTTGTTCCGGGAATGGGAGGGGTGAGATGCACACACACACACACACCCCACTGGATGCACCACCACCTAGCTGCAGCGCTTGCACAATCGGATGCAACCGTGACACATACACAGCGCTAAACTTCGCGGAGAACGCAGCAAACGTGCGAGTTTGTATTGTGTGTTGTGGGGAAATTAATGACAATTTATACGCGCTCGCGATACACTCTATCACAAACACGGCGATGCTGCGGTGTGTCACTAAACTTAAAGTGGCCGTCGGAAGCTGGCTACATTACGCGAAGATTGCCTTTCTTTTTGCGCAGTGCTTCGAAAACGCGCCCAAAGCCTTCGGAGGGAATATACAAGAGGTACTGGATCATGTGCCTCCGTCGAACAGCAGTCACCCTGTATGTTTGTGCCGGTAGCGTTTGGTTCAAGCAGCAGAACGCGGATGTTGGGGAACACGAGCTCCAGCACACTTGAAGTGACACGTTTGGTGGGAAGAATGAATGAATCTCCTCTCGTGGACTTTCGCTGCTTCCTCCCCAGGACACGAAGGATCCCTCCGTGTGCCGGAAGGCGACAATAACAATAACAACTTGACCGAAACACACTCGCACACATACACGCAAAGGATACGAGAAGCCAGGGAGGAACCGGAACTGGGCGTCCTCCACCGCGCGTCTTACTACGGCAGCGGGCGAACCTTGAATGACGTAGTCGCCTGTTCGCAGGACCTGCTCCTTTCTTCGTACCCAAGGGTGAATCGATTAGTTCTGTACCGGGGGAAAACAATGTTTAGCCTCTTTTTCTAAGCAAAGCAGGTTGAGTTAGAAGATTTATTGTCATCGCATTTTGCGAGATTTTTTAATATGGTGCCGTGCAGTAATAGTTTTCGGTATAATAACTAACAACTTCACGAGTGTGCTGGATATGTGTACGCGAATACGGCGCCGTTATACGCGAACAGTTAACGAACGGAAAACGCCAGCTGCATGCGCACAACCTGCCTTCGTTCAGCATCACATTTTTTGCCGGTGGGTGGGTGGGTGGTTGGTCGAGTGATGACGTGCTGTTTCTATGGTGATACTTACCAGCAGTGGTGTACCTTGTGGAGAAAAACACTTCAAGTAAGCGTTGGCTTTATTAGATATAGCTATTATTTTAAACTAAATTTTCTAACAAGCCAATTACATTTTTTATTGGTTTCCTACGAATCGATTCGATGGTCTAAAACGAGTTTTTTTATTCACACAGCCTTGGCAGTACATTTAGTTTACATTTTCTCACATAGGTGGCAGCACCATTCTAGACGTATAGAGCTTCAAGTGGTGAGTTTTATAACTAAAATATTTCCAAGCAATGCACCCTGCAAAAGATGACGCTTTTAGTGGTATAAAACATCCGGTCGACCGTGAAACACCCTGTTTTCGCTACCAAAATTTAAATGAAATTTTAAATAGAGGCAAAAGACACCTCTCAATACTCTGAACAACAACATGTTACCCAAATCCGGTGACTTTTCACCAGAAAATCCACCGTTTTTGGTGACCGTCTGCTGATTGGGCGGTTCGGTTGTTTATGTGTCAAATATTGTTTTGACAGCAGCAAAAATAAGAGAAAAATAAAAACAACCACAAAAACAACAAATTATTCGAAAATGCTGCAAAAAGCAGACTTTATTTTACATCTGTAAACATTCCGTAGATTTATAGTTAAACTAAGTGAAGTGTGCACCTCGAATAAGCGAAAGGAAGTGGCGATAAAGTGTGTTTACAGTTCCCGCTGTCTGCCAGTCCTTCCGTTTGCCGCATTCACGATGATGTTCCGCCTGCGGGTCAAGATTTTCTACGTTTACATTATTATTTCGTTCGTTTTTAGTGTGTATCTGTTTTATTTGATCTCCAAATATTCGTTCGAAAAGTTTATCAACTATCATCGTCATGTGCGGTGAGTTCTTCATACATTAAACATTATAAGCAGTAAACTTTACTCGTCTTTGTATCTTCTAGGAGCAACAAATTCCCCGACCGACCTCGGATACCTCAGATCGTTGGCCATTACGTGGGCGTTGGCACGGTGGGGAACCTGTCGAAGGATTTCATGAACACGAACAACTTCGACCCGATGCCGGGTGTGGGTGAAAATGGGGATCCGGTTGTGATACAGGCGAAGGACCTTCTGCGGATGCAACAGTTGTTTCAGATCAACCGATACAACCTACTCGCAAGCGACCGGATCGCACTGAATCGAAGTCTTCCGGACGTGCGGAAACCGAAATGTGTTTCGAAGCAGTATCCTGCAAAGCTGCCAACGACTTCCATCATTATCGTCTTCCACAATGAAGCGTGGTCGGTTCTGCTGCGCACGGTTTGGAGTGTGATAAATCGCTCACCGAAGGGACTGGTGCGGGAAATTCTGCTCGTCGATGATGCCAGCGATCGGAGGTTCCTGAAGCACGAGCTGGACAACTACGTGCAGAAGCTTCCACTGTCCGTTACCATTCTGAGGCTGAATCAACGCGAGGGACTGGTCGCAGCACGTTTGCTTGGTGCCCGAATGGCCACGGGAGACACGCTCACTTTCCTGGATGCGCACTGCGAATGTTCGCCGGGCTGGCTCGAACCACTGCTCGCTCGGGTTCAGGAAAACCCGAAGAAAGTTGTCTGCCCCGTCATCGACATCATATCGGACGATAACTTTTCCTACATTAAGAGCTTCGAGTTTCATTGGGGTGCATTTAACTGGCCGCTGCACTTTCGCTGGTACACGTTGAGCGATGAGGAGCTGGCGGAGCGGAGGAAGGACACGACAACACCGTTCCGGACGCCCGCTATGGCCGGCGGTTTGTTTACGATCGATCGGAAGTACTTCTTCGACATCGGTGCGTACGACGAGCGGCTGAAGATTTGGGGTGGCGATAATTTGGAGATGTCGTTTCGGGTGTGGCAGTGCGGAGGTGAGGTTGAGATTGCACCCTGCTCGCACGTGGGCCATCTGTTTCGGAAGAGTTCACCGTATACGTTTCCCGGTGGTGTGAGTGGGGTAAGTTCGAATGTGTCTAATGCGTTTAATGAGAGCTTTGTTTTTTCTTCTAAAAACAAAAGGGAACAACTTTACTAAATAATAACATTTTTTGCAGATTCTCAACGAAAACCTTGCTCGTGTCGCCCTAGTGTGGATGGATGATTGGGCCAAGTTTTTCTTCAAATTTAATAAAGGCACCGAAGAGTTTAAGAGCTTGGTAAGGATGCTATAGATGGTGGTTATCTCTGAAGTCGTATATTTCAAACATCCTTCAATCCTATTCCTCCAGAACGTTTCAAACCGTCTGGCTCTGAAGCGCACGCTCAACTGCAAATCGTTCGACTGGTACCTGCGGCGCGTCTGGCCGCAAAATTTCTTCCCCGCGCCGAACAAATTCTTCGGCCGCATACAACCGATCGACCTCACGAGCACGTTCGACTACCAGGAGTACCTCACGCTGATGAAGAAGATTAACCTGATCATTAAGAACCTGAATCCCGAACTGAAGTGGAAGTTTCTGATCAAATATCTCACGGAGAACGTGAAGCGCATCGGCGACTCGATGAAGGCGGCCAAGCACAGCCCGTACTGTCTGCACAAGCCGAAAACGAACACGGCCATCAATCAGCCGTACGGGCAGTCGTACCTGCAGAAGTGCTCGCTACTTATCAATGTGCTTGACGAGCAGTTCGTAATCGACGACTACGGGCGCATCATGACGGACGAAGGGATATGTCTGGATTCGTACCGGAAGACGAGCATCGATGGGGAGGAAATAGTGGAGGGCACCCGTAAGATCAAGATGGTCACGTGTGGCAGTCAGAAACCGAACCAGCGCTGGGTGTACGAGACGGATACGTATCATCTGAAGAACATAGGCGAGGGAGCGGAGTGTCTCGAACGGAGTGCCACGTTGGTGCGGGAGGACGGCGAGGATAAGTACGAACTGTTCCTCGGGCCGTGCGACGTGCGGAACGAACTGCAGAAGTGGATGCTCTTCCCGGTGGCGTGGAAATAAGACTCGCCAGCTGCCTGCACCTCAATTCTCTCACGCACCAACTATCGCTATAGCGTCCATGTGTAGCTAATCCTAACGAAACGGCCGAACAAAGGGATTTCAACTCAAACCTAGGTTTACTTTCCATTCCTCTCCACTAGTTAACAAGAGCAATTTAACTGTTAGTGTGCATTAAGTATTAAGGATACGGAAATACGGCTCCCATTTGTGGCAAATCTCAGATACAACGTTTTCCAGCTAGCTGTGTAAGACTAAGATATATACGTGTGTAGCTTGACGTGTGTTTTTTTACGTACGTTTAACCCAGGGATATATTGGTAATAGGGTCTGTCGGGTGTTACGTGTGTTTGTTTCAATCGTTTCCAGTGTACTACGCAACTGTTTGGTATTAATTTGTCGCTAACTCAAAAGACTTGTTAGATGTATTAGGGTTTATTTGTTTTTCTCCTCCATGGTACGTTTTTGTTTCCCTCCCGTTAGGATTATATGATTTCGATCTGTGATATTGTGAGTGTAGCCCAAGTGGGCGTTACTTATGTCGTACCGATCAGATGGGGGAAGACAAATGACAAAACTCAGCGCTCAAATAAAAAATGCATCATTTCTAATACAAACTGTAAATGTGGAATGTTGGCTCTAACTACTTCATCCGAAACTAACAACACATCTAATTCGTTCAATTTTGTTTTGACAGCTGAGGATTGACTCAGTTGATCTACTACCTGTCAGAAAAAAGAAGCGATGTACTAGCGTCATTCAAACTTACCTGTTAAATACAGTTAATTGAAATCGAATGAAACACTGACACTTTCACTTCGCTTTCATCTATCGTGCATGATATTTATTTTCCACTTCATTTTCACGTTCACTACAATACAATAACAGTAATAGTTCCTAAATACATGTACAGAAAATAGCTTATTCACTAACTCTCTCTCTCTCCCTCTCTCTCTTTATCTCATGAGTGCGTGTGGTGGTGAGTCATCATTCGTATGATTTTGTGTGGTTGATTTGTGATGCTGAGTTTAACACATTACATGATTTTAAAAGTAGCAAATAGAAGTAGCTTGTAATAATAATGGTTGCGATAATAGTAGTAGTAGTAGTAGTAGTAGCAGACGGAGAAGCATTATTTCGAGTATAAAGGCAGAGTAGAGCAAACAAGAAAACGATAACTAAAGACTTGTAGTAAACTAAAGAACGAGGAAAAATCGAGAACTTACAAAGAGAGAAGAATATAAGGTAAAAGATAAGATGGCGTACAATACTTTCTATCGTGATCGCAAACGAAAGCTAAACGAGGAAGATCTCATCATTAGTGGTTGATAGTGGCGCCTGCTGCTAGCACACGGAGTAGTAGCGCGTTTGCTTTTGTTCGGCGATTGTTTTAACTATGCTATTAGTGTCTATTTAGTTTCACGTCGTTGCGCTCTTTACGTCCTACTTGTTATCGTGATGAACGCGTACGCGTTCTCGTTCATCCTTCTTTCTTCCACCTTCGCTTTCTTCTAACTTATTTCTGGGTGCACTCGGGCGCTTTCACCCGATAAGAGTGTAGCTCGGCTGCGCGTGTGGATTGTGTATATTTGGACTAATAAAAAAAAAGGAATCGTACAAAAAACAAAACTTGTAAAACAGATAAAATCATCTCAAACACAATAAAACAAAACATTTACATTTACAAACAAATTAGGCAGCGGAGTCACTCTGGAAGACGGTCTCGGACGAGCTCTCGGGCTCCAGTACTATTTGTTTATTGCATTCATCGCGATTTGTTTGTGCTATTTTCCCTTTCTGTTTGTCTTATTAGCCTGCAATCGGTTGCTCGCACTTAACTAGGTCAGATCCTTAGGACTATGCGCACTCGGATATCAAGGCCCCGGCAAGAGTCTCTTTCTGTGTGCCTTCCTGCTATTGGTAACTAATTTGTAACAAGCGCGTGCGTGTATGTAGTGGCGTCGTAGGATCGCTTTTTATTGGAAGTAGTTTTCTCTTCGCTCCGCGCAATCTGCTAGATCTGTGTTGCCCGCCATCCGCGTCCTATCTGTCAACGGAATCGCGCACATATCGGACGCTGAAAGCCAGTGCCTCCTTTGTATTCCGAAGTCATCGCCTGCTGTTGGCAGGGATGGCAGAGTTGCTCTTTTTCCCGCTCGCTTCTGGAAGACACTACCGAACGATCCGCACACTGCTTATCAGCGCGTTGTATCGCAATAATACGGTTTGTTGTGCAAAAAAAAAGACGCTACTCGTCTCAACAACGGAACCAACCTGTTGAACCTGCAGCAAAACTTGGAATGTAAAGGTGGTTTCGAAGGGCAAACAGAGAGAAAAAAAAACAAACGGATGGCTCCGGCGTTTACGATCAACGCTCCGAATCTTCCTATCTTCGGTGCTCTGTTGCTCGAAAGCGATCTCTCGCCAACGGAGATCGGAGATCAGACGGGAACATCTATGTGCGTGTTTTATGTGCCATTTTCTGCCTCCGGCGGAAGAAGCCCGGCACAGAAGTGCCCGTTTTATGAGCGCGTACGGTCGCGTGGACGTGTCCGCCGAACCTAATTAGAACTACGCTAGCATGATAAGGCAGTTGCATTCGCGCTCCGACCGATCTCAACCGATTCGATTCATCTAACTCGTAACTAATTAACAAACAGCTCAGCTAAACCTATAACACCAACTCGCTACCTACTAGAAGAACTAAAACTCAACAAATACTTTAACACGTGCGTCTGCGAATTGTTCTGCCGGCCCAGAGTCCACCGAAAAAAAAAAGCCTAAGCCTAAGTTACGCTAACACGTCTCCGTCCGGGCACGCTTTTCGCTTTCCAAACAGATCCTCCCGGGAAGGCGGAGCAGCATTTAACATTTGGCTTTGGTTGAACGATTACTTTTGCTTGCGTACCATGTTTTGTTCGATGGTTTTGGATTGCATGCTGCCCCAGCGCGCCACGCCTGCTTACACTGTATGAGTTTTCTTTTTCGCTACTAACAAATAGATTAGGTTAGGTTCGCTTCCTACGCGTTCCGACAGAGGGCGCACCAGTGTGTGAGTGTGTCTTGTGTGCACACAGTTTGCAGCTAAAACGGTTAACGACTAAGCATTAATTTAATAATACAAAAAACAAACAAGCACTCATACACACACAGCTCTCGTTCTGTGCGAGCAAGGAGGCAAGCTAAGGGTACCGGGTATGGCAATTAGTACACGCACGAGTATTTTATCACCGTTGTTTGTGCAACGTTTTCTGGACGATCTCCGTTTCGAACGCGAGACTTCGACAGCGAACGCCCGCACACGCACACACTAAGCCGATCGACTGTGGGTAATGGTAATCTGAATCTCACGATGCGAGTTCTCCTGCTTACTAGCTAACTCGAGCAGGTTGGGTCGGCCCGACCGCTCGAAACGGAACCGAACGTTCCGGCTTAAAATACATTTAGGATTTCGGTTGTACCTTGCGGTTGGCTTGTTCCGTGGGTTGTTCTCTCTCTCTCTCTCCCTCTCTCTACGCTGGTAAGTTTAGTACGGAAATACTGTCGAAGGAACCATCTAGCGTGATCGAGCTCGTTTGCTCAGGTTAGCACCGCGTCAGGTCAGGTAACCTGTAACGGTTCGTCGCCGTCCTCGTTGTTGTTCGTCTCCATCTTGATGTCCTGCTGCTCCGGGCTGCCGATGCTGGCCGCGGGCGACACCGGATCCTCATCCGAGGGTGTTGAGCTGCGGGATGAGTGTGTATCGTGCTGCTGCTGTTGCTGTTGCTGCTGCTGTGCCATCTGCCGTCGACCGAAAGGACTCTCGGCTCCAGTGGCGCCTTGCGCCGACGGTGATTGTTGATGCTGCAGCCGCAGTGGGATCGGCAGCTGCGTCACCTTCCCCATGAAGGAGCGTATCTCCTCGAAGTAGGAATCCTCCGGTATGCCACGGCTGTTCCGCCGTGCCGCACGCAACCTCTCGTCCAGCCCGAGCCCAAGTCCGGCCGCGTCCGCCTCGTGCTTCTTCAGGTGCCGGTCCAGGTTCGTCTGCTGACCGAAGCACCGCTCGCACAGCGCACACTTGAACGGGCGCTCCTTGTTGTGGATGTTGCGGACGTGCCGCTGCAGGTTGCTCGAGATGCTGAACGATCGCTCGCAGTACCGACACTTGTACGGCTGCTCGCCGGTGTGGGTGCGCAGGTGGCGCGTCAGGTTCGCCGAGCGCGGGAACACCTTCCCGCAGAACTTGCACGCGTACCGGTCCTTGTTCTTGCCGTGCGACCCGGCCGTCCCGGTCGCACCCGCCGGCAGGTTGTGGTTGATGATGTTGGCGTTGTTGTTGTTCAGGACGTTGCCTCCGCCGCCGCCGCCGCCGCCGCTGTTGGAGGCACTCTGGCGCAGCTGCGAGAGACTGACGGCCAGCGCTTCACGCTCCTTTAGTCGCTGCAGATCGTACGAGACGGGCGACCGGGGCGGCAGGAACGACCCGCGGTAGGGTAGCGGCAGCCCAGCCTTCGCGATCGCCTCCAGCATGAGCGGGTTAAGTCCGGGCGGGCCGGCACTGAACAGCGCACTGGGACTGTGATTCGCGAGGTTCGATATTCGGAACTCGTCCTTGATGTTGATGTGGTTGTTGTTGGTGTACTTGGAGCTGTTGTTGTTGTTGTTGTTGTTGTTGTTGTGGTTGGTAGGGCTCGGACTCTTATCACTGTCGGACGGTTTGCTGTGGTTGTTGTTCAGATTCGAGTTGGAGTTGTTGTTGTTATCGTTAAAGAATATCACATTGCTGCCGGGTTTGCTATCGGTGGAGCTCGCCCTCGGCGGGTCGGTCTCGTCGTCGGAGGAGGTTGACGTTGACGTTCCTCCTCCGCCACCACCGCCACCACCACCACCGGCGGACTTCTTGCGCTCCACCCGAAGATCGAGCGGCTGCTCGGCGAGACTCTGATGTTGCTGCTGCTGCTGATGGAGCAGATTCGAGGACGACGAACGGTTGGCCAGCGAGAGATCGAACGGTGCGGCGAGCGTGGATCCGAGACCGAGCAGCGGGTAGACCGCACCTTGCTTGGGACTGGGCAGCATCTTGCGCGGTGAGTGATCCTTCTCGCGCATCTTGCGCCTCACTGCATTCGCGCAGATCACGGTGGCGGCCGTCGTTTTGTCCCGGTTGTGTGCCAGCGGTCCAAACGGAGAAGCCAATCTGAAAGCGCAACCAGAAGAAAGAGAGAAATTGTAGAGAAAAGCCCGTCGCTACTTAATTGAGTCATTCATTTCCGCCCGTCGGTGGCCGAACTGTCACGCTGGAGAACGCGCGCGCTCGGTGTTTGCGTTTAAAGAAGACCTCGCAATAACAATGATTCCTATTGAAATGGCAGGAGACAATCGAGCCGGGGCGGGCTGTAGCGTGTCCCAAGATGGTCGGCCTCTGGAGGAGAAGTACTAAATGAAGTGCGCGCGCACGCCCGGACACAATGTGCCGACCCAGTTCGAACGAGGTCCGGCTTGGCACGAGGAGGGCTCGGCAACTGTCTCCGAGCAAATATTGGACTTGCTATCATCTTTTGATATTGTCTAGTGAGGCTCCGGTCCACTTGGAATGTTAATCAAAAAGACCGACCGGCCGTGCCTGCCATCGCCACCGTGTCCAACCCGGTGGACCATTAGAAATGGACGGTGACGGCGAATGATGGTGATGATGCAGCCCGTTGCATTGGACGGAACGGAAACGGTACCCGGAAAGACAAAGAGAGGCATCGGTGTGTGTGTGCAGTCCGTGCAGCCCGGGGACCACGGACGGGTCACTCCGGCGGATCTGCTGCGGTTTTAGCGAGTTTTCATCTCCACGCCGCAGCTCCGTGCTCCAGATTTCCTTTTATGAAAACCCATTATTTGTTCGCCACACCGACACACAAACCGGCGCGTGGTGGCGCGCACGACCCCGAATGGCACGTGGGTGCCGCTGATGGCCCACCCTCTTCCCTCCTGCTCCCGCCCTGCCCGGCAGCGTCTTCCACCGGCTGGACAGTTTTCGAAATGGCGTTTGATCGCGTGTTGCCGCGTCGTGTTTGCCGACCACTCGTGTACTCGACTCAACAAACTTTCATTCGGGAAACGTACCCTACCCCCCGGACCACTTTCTCCACCCAGGATCTTCTTTATCAGCGACGTCGGATGCTGGAGCGCAGTGCGAAACGCGATCGTTCTTACGTCCATCGAAATCCGTCACGGCAAACCGTATGTTTGTTTTCTCGCGTTTTGTGTACGTGTGTGTGCTTGTAGTGGCTCGCGCAAACGGCACGAGAAGAGGTTAGACAGGTCGTGGTCAATCGCGCACGAGCCAACGTACCGGCGCAGGGGCTGGAAATTGAAAAAAGCGGAAACGGACCCAAGACCCGAACGTCTGCGGCCCGAAACGTCATGCGAAAATGGGAATCGTGATACGCGATCATTATCGTTCGGTTAGTGTGTAGCGGGTGTTGCTGGTTGCCCGCCGCAGAGCCAGGTGACTAATGCCTGCAGGGATCCGCGGAGCTGGGTGAAATGATTTGTACCGATTTCGAAGATTGGTGGATAATGATGTTCAAATTGCTTCACGGCTTCTTGGTTTCTTGTTGGTGGGGTTAGCAACTCTTCACTTGCTTATGGGGCACGCTTCAGTTTTGATAGGAGTCATCGAGTGTGGAGTAGATAAACGATCCGAAGAAGATCGCACGGAGGATCGTTTGTAGTGCAGCGGAGATATATCTGACGGGTTTGATTTGTTTTGGGGTCGTGTTTTGGAACGTGTACATTGTCAGCTCACCAAGAGTTTGATATCTAAAGATCATTATGATTACTAGCTAGTGTCTTAATAGATCTTTATGCAGTGAACCTTCTGGAGTTTTTAAACAGAGGGCGCCTTTTGGATCTGCATCGTTTTGCTTAATAGTTAGACTCCTAATAGATCTTTAAGTAGCTAACCTACAAGAGATTTCAACAGAGAGCGCACTAGTTTCGTTCATATCAGGTTAGATTTGCAAACACTATAAGCATTCGCTTGATCAACGATGCGTTTGATCCTCAATCCCCAAAGACAGTCCACATTGTAACAAAACCTCTGCAGTTGTTCTATGGACGCCATTAAAATCGACACAGAATGATATTAATTTTGTCGTTATTCCTTCCCCCTGTTGCGCTTGAGCAAACAATATCAAATTGCTTTATTCCCTGTCCCGAGAAACCACCGTCGTTTGGCCGTCTGCTGGCTGCTCGGCTTGCGATTGCGCAACCGGTTCGTTAGTAGCGTGTGTATAGTCGCCCCTTCGACTGCCAACGGATGCCTACCTCCTAATAGTCCTAATAAATAGATGGAGCGTGTTGGCTTTCCGGCTGCACCAACAACCACCTTCCCACCTCGCAGAAGAATCAACAAACGAATGGATAGAAATTGATATAAATTTGATTTGAAAATAATAAATAACGCCCGCAGAAGCACCATCTCCAGGGAGTAGACCCCAACCGTACGCCCAACAGCTATGTCGTTCGAAACAATGCACGACGAAATGAAATGCATAATAAAGAAAACGAGCCGGCGCTGGAAAGCTAAGCGCACTGCGACTTCAACTTATTCCAGGCTTTGTTCCGCCGAAAGGTACATTACCTGGCTCGATTGGATGGCGGAGCGGTGAGGAGTTAATCTCGAGCACGAGCCAAAACGACGACAACACGGAATCGGTATCGATTCTGCTCGCGGACGCGCGGGGTTCCCTCGCTTGATCCGAAAGCACGTGCGAGACCGGTGACTGCACACCGATTTCCATTGTGAATAAATATAAATAATCATTACGCCGTCATACCGATGTGAAGCTGGCCGCGCTTGAAGCAGACAGGCAATGTCTGATCGCTCGACAAACGCTCGGTTAGATGATCCAAGCGCTCGAGGGGTATTAGATGTCGTCTCGAGTAGGGTTTTGGAGTGCTGCGCTGCCTCCCCGATCGAGATAGTCACTCAGAAGCCATTGATTTCTTCCTCCCAACAATAAGTTTTTGATGATCACAACGAACGTTTCCATGCGAAGAGCATCCGGCAGGATCACTTCTCCGCCTGCCCCAGGGCAATCCAGATGCCAGTACAGCATCAGCGCGCAAGAACCGATGATTGATTACCCCCAATAGCACCCCCGGCCGGACCCGACAGAAGAGGCTCTTTCCGAAACCTTCCATTTGCGTGTCGAACTTCTGGACATGGGCCGGGACACAAAAAGCGATCCATTCCAGTTGTGATTGAGCTCCTAATCGGATTTCGGACCGGATTCCATCCTCCAGCGCTGATGGATCATCGCACCGCCAAAGTCCCAAGGCCTCGGCGACCGAAAAAAGGAACCCCGAACATCTCATTTACCATCCACAAACCACAAAAATGATACTTTGTACCCCTTTGTGTGATGTGGTGGTGAAGCTTCAGTTTTTTTTTGCACCACCCGAACTCTAATCCAGTTCCCGGGTGGAGTCGATTCACAGAATAGCCCCGTCTGGAGTTGGATGACAGGAGCAGGAGCATAGAATTCCACTCCCCTCCGTGGTGTTGGTGATATGGGGCCAATCGGTTGGGCGGTACGGTAACATCATCTTCATCATCATTAGCCATCGGGGGCCCAGCTTCGACCGCGTGATCGCCGGCCTGCGGTGTCCCGGGATCATTCATCCCGGTCCTCACGCAGCTCCTCACGGGTTTGATTGAGTGATGGACATTTTCTGGTTAAAAAGTGTATCTAATTTCTACAATCAAATTAAATTGAAAGTTCCACTTTCGTTCGCTCGTGGCGACCGTGCCATGGGCCGGAGGTCTCGGGCTACCGGCGAGCTTCTTTCATTTCCAGGCTGAAATACCGCAACAGTGACACTGTGACGGCAGCGGCGGCGTTGGTGGTGTTCATTTACATGTCTCCCGTGGATTGGACCGGGGAGGCGGGTGGAAAGCGCGTGTGGAAAGGAAACACAAGCAACTGACAGCAAAAGGTAACAGGATTGGCTTGTTAGGGATGATCGCGAACCGGACGGGGAGAACCATCCGATAGCCAACTAGAGTAGCGTCGAGGGTTTGAAGAAGTCACGGTGGAGTTAGAGCTGCGATGCGACCGGATCGGAGATTGACATTTCATGTGGTTTCATAAAATAGTGCAACGGCAGCGCAGTTTGATTGAAGTCCGAACCCAAAACTGGAAGCGAGCTGGAACGCACGGAGTCATGGACGCGACGCATCAGGCCATGAGGCGAGCCGTAGAGAAGGACTAAAACAGAAGCATTTCAGACGCGACCCCATGCGGCGCCGCAGCTCTCGGAACGCTTCTCGTTTCGAGTCTGGTAGCTTCATTCCACCGGTGGTGGTGACGCGGTTTTTCATAACTGCTATCTTGGGATTTTAGGGAACGCGTTCGCGTCTAGGCCTTCACCGGGGCCGCATTTTTCAACGGGCCGTGCGACGAGACGAGCGTGATGGATTTCTTGTCCAGCATCGGTGTGTCGTTGATCGATGCCCGGGGGGTTCCGGGCCGGCGTGAGAATTTGATACATTTTTTCGGCTTCTGTGCTGCAGTGGCCGTGTTTGTCAGCTTTTTTTTTGTTTCGGGAGGCACTCCAGATATATGAGTATCTCGGTTTTTGGACACCGAAGTGACCCGTTACCTTGGGATCTGTTTTACATACCGAGCGCTTCACCGTCGCAAGATACCGTCAGTGATCGATTGACGGCGTTAGAGCGGGGTCCGGTTTGGCTTTGTGTTCTTTCTCCGACCGGGGCCAGGTAATTGGATCCTGGGAATTACGTGACGGCGCGGCGTGACGATGCTTTTATCTTGTGCCGTCGAGGAGGACGAAGATGAGTTGTTGTTTTTTTCCCCCCGCTTGAGGAAGATTAATAATAACAACAATGCGAAAGAGACATCAACATAACGTCCAGAGTCGTCAGGATCTTTTTTTATGGCATTTTTATGGCGTTTTTATAGCACGCTAAATGGTGGTACGCATTCTAGACACATTTCGATTCATTAAACATCCCACAACGAAACCAGATCACACGGAGGAACTTCTTCGTGTCGTTGAGTCGGTTTTTGCCGCGAGACTTCCAGGAGACACACACCATAAATCAAACCAAACCGATTCGATGCGCTCCGGAAATCGGATACGCAGCGATCGAACCGAACCGAACGTGGTGATGGTGTTTCGTTACGCGTGACTTTCCTTTGTGGTGCGGAACTTTCTACCGCCGCGCGATCGGGCCCGTGCGCCAAATTGGAGCAGCTAAAAGTGCAGCGGTGCATCGCACTCGCATTCGTCACTTTCGTATCAGATCTCGATCCGTCTTCATCGGCGGCGCTGGCGAGGAGAGCGTTCCGGTCCACTCCGTCCGAGATTGCGGGCAATCGATAGTGAAATGATCCAGAGCTGTAAAGAAAGTGTGATTGGTGCGGCTGCGGCAAAACAAGAAACGCGGGAGATGGTACGCTGTCACAACACCGCTCCAGAAGTGGAGGAGAAGGTTTTTTCGCTTAATTGAGGCGTTATAAATTCAAGACTGCGAGTTCGAGTTTGTACACAAGCGCGCAACAAAAAAAAACGGAATCAATTTCGTGGACTAGAGCATCCGATAGGAGTTTCCGCTTTAATTGAATCATTAATTTCCATGCAATCGGGACATTAAAACTTATCTCCACGGGTCTCCCTCGGGGCAGTGGTTAGAATCGGTCGCAGATCCAACCGCTTGGTGCTCCGTGTACTTGTTCAATTAACTCCCCGGAGACGAGCCTCCGAGGCACAGGTGAAAACAACGCCGCATCACCAATCTCTCCGAGGGCATCTCGCGCGGTCCTCCCCCTGTGTCAAAGCTGTTGACAACTTTTGAGCGCTGGCCCGCGACGCTAAAAGCACCCAGGAATTCATCTCCAAAGCCAAGCCAAGCGCCGAGATGCTATCACTCCCGCTCGGACCAACCGGGTACGACGATTCCGGCCGCGCGGAAGTACGGCTGCGAGCGGTGGTAATTGAGGAATTGGCGTCCGCGCTGAACGTCGGTTAAAAACGGTCGTTAGAAAGGTATCCATTTTCGTGACAGTTGAATTGGAGTTCGATACACACCGGGTGCCGCATGTTGCCACCGTTTTGCGGTAGCCGTCTGCGCTGTGGCGTTTATCGTTCGGCGCAGGCGCAGGAACGGTTCGGGATTGAAATTGCCCTGATTAGTGGGTTCGGGGCGCTTGATGCGCTTGATGCTGGTCGGTGGTTTCGGCGGATGGCGAAGTGACGAAGTGATGGTTCACTTTCTCGGATGTTTCGCGGAAGGATTTGTTCGAGCGTCCAGAGGGGCGCTGATTAGTATCGTTGGAGGAGATTGACACATATCGTTGAATTTGAAGAATGCCTTTCAAAATGGTTGAAGTCTATTACGAAACCTAAGATAAAGGTCTTTTAAAGTCTAAGTCTACTCATAAAATTGGTCCAAGTCTTGTTTAACCAAGTATCTAAAACTGATCGCTTCATCCAGGAACGCTCAAACATCACCTTAATCTTGAGCCTTGAACGAAAAGTGGTTTTAGCAAACTCGTAGTCCACTTCCACAACGAAAAAAAAACTAGAATTGAAACATTTCAAGGATGTGATTTGGGCAGCAGCAGCACCAGCACCAGCGTGACGCATAGCCTCCGGGCGACTACTGGTATTAAGCACAGCACGGAGCAGAACGGACGCCGAAATTGGAACGAGCGAATTAGCCCAGTTTCGATTAGCGGCAGGTCGGGCGGCTTAAAAGGGATAGTAAGACGCGCGTACTAGAATCGGACCACAGCCGGACCGCAGACGTGGACGATGATGGAAGCCGCTGCGTGCGTATCATATTTCAACATCACAGTCCATTAGATAGTGAGACGCTGCGACCTGGGCCTTCGGCCCTCCTGGAGGGGAATGGATTTTTGAGTCTGTGTGTGCGCGCATGTGACGCTGAAGAACTGTTCTGATGCCTGCGCCGAAGAGTCCAGCGTGTGTCCAGGGCGTATGATCGCGGCCGTTTCGCAAGCGCTCGCGTGATCTAGAAGAACCAATTAATTTCGAGGTGATCATGGGCTTCATGAATATTGATCGGGCGTCGTTCGTTCACTCCGCCCGGTGCCTTTCACCTTGAGTATTTGTGAGCGCTCGCTCGCAGTCGTCGCAGCCGTCCAAAGTCGTCTCTCGCGCGCTCGCGGTGACGCCCTTCCTGCATTGCACCCGACGGGGTGAATGTGAACGCACACCGGACCGATAATCGCGGTGGCGAACACGTAATGACCGGTCTCATCGATTAGAGACGCGTTCGCGTACCGCGTTCTAGTTCGGCGGATCCGGAGGGCTGCAATCATTCTAATGATTACAACGTTAATTGATTGCGAATCGCGTCCTCTCGAGCCGGCGCCCTCCACCGCGAGCAAACCCGTCCAGGTGGCCAACAGACCCCTCGCGAAACCGTTCGGCACCGGAAGCCGGGGCTGATCCGACCGGTGGCTTAAAAATTGATTATTTGGCAATGCGACGATTTGTCATCGATTCGGTGCGTTCGGTCCAGCTTTACACGGCGGACGGCCTTCGGGAGGCA
Organism: Anopheles dirus; assembly: GCA_000349145.1. Classification (NCBI taxonomy): domain Eukaryota; kingdom Metazoa; phylum Arthropoda; class Insecta; order Diptera; family Culicidae; genus Anopheles; species Anopheles dirus. The sequence continues at coordinate 8,309,608 of KB673423.1, forward strand.
ATGCGAATTTTCATGGCCGAAGGCGATCGATTGGGCTTGGGTGCGCGCGCGCGCGCTTCGCGATCTACATAAAGCTAATTAATTATGTGCCTGCGCGCCCCGATCCGCCACACCGCGCTCGAAGGCATGGATTTGCAGATTTAGATCAACGATTGATCGCAAATGTGTCTGGCGTGGCGGTCGACCAGGTCCGGACCCGGGTCGTCATCATAAAATCAGATAAAAATTAAAAAGAATTTAAATATGTCATCGTTTAGTGGCCGGGTGTGTGTGTGTGTGTGAGTGCACGTGAGAGTTCGGCGGAGGTCGCGTTGCCACACGATAAATTATTTCCGATGGCAACCGGGCGATAAGGTCACGTTAATGATTTTTCTGAGATTATTTAGCGCTCATCGCTGAGTGGGGTGGATCGATAGGGAAATATAATATGCCGTGTTTTTTTTCGGGGTGCGATTTCTGTTAACGATGTGTTAGCCTTTCGTGTTGAAATATGCTTGAGGATACAACGTTAATGGCTAAGGGATGGCAGTAGTTAATAGGTTGATCCGTGTCAGATTTGTTGGGAATTTCTAATCTTTGTTGTATCACCATCCAATGTACTACAGAAAGTGACAAGTGAAGCAATCCTCAATCTGCAATAAAATTTAGATAGCTACATTATATCATTTGAAAAAATCCTTCTTAAAGCCTAAAAACTGTTGAATAATCCAGACGAATATCTGATCAGATGAATAGTTCTATACGATCTTTTGATGAATATAAACTTGAATTCTCATGATGTTCTGTTCAATAGTAAAACTTTGTCATGTGGAATAGAAAAAGCAACCGAACTTTTGGAGGATAGTATTAGAAGTGGTCAAATTAAAATTATATTTAAGATTACAAGTAGGTCTGAAAGAAACCCCTCGAAGACTTCAATAATGTACATCAAATGTTACCCCAAAAAATAACTAAAATAGAGTGAAATTATATCTTGTTCATCACTGTACCTGATGTAACTACCGAACCGGCTGCTGAAAAAGAGCACACCAACCAAACTACATGCTACCTACCCAGTGTTACGATATGTGTTTTTTGTGTGTCTGTTTGCAAACATTTCAATTTTATTGCATGTGCAATTTTTATGTCTTTATGTCGTACACGTAAACACGATCGATCGGTGGAGAAAGTGTTGAAAGCGGATCGCAATCGGGATCATGAAGACTCTCCACACACATCCGCAGGGCTTCCACACCGGGAGAGGAGGTGGGGTTAGGAAAAGGAAATGGACACCCGCTCGCCGTTCGCCAATCCTGCGCCCACACGACGTGGGCCAATAAAACACTGAGCGAGCGCTGACACCCTGGCCGAGCGGTGCGGGAACTTTCACGGGGATGAAACTGCAAATCAGCCGTCAGCCCGCACCGATAAGCCTTATTATTAGACCGCATAAGTTCCCATTGATTGACGCTCCCCAGTCGCTGCCCCATCCCGATCCCGCCAGTGGCTGGTGATGATGGTGTTTCAATCGGTGCCTGGACGCCAGCCAGCCAGGACGCGATCGCTATCATCGTCGGAGCTACAAAGAAGGGACCAGCATGCATGAGCGTGCATTAGGCGGCGTTCGGTTCGATAGCGGGTGCCACTATCGTGACCGGGCAGAAATCCGGAGCAAAGAATTCTTTTAACCCCCATTTAATGCCACACAATAATCACACTGACCTAGAAACGGCAGACGAGCCGCCGGTCGGTTTGCGGTTGCCTGATGACCCATCATCAGCGCGCCCGAAGAGCACCTTCTGTTTGATTCAATTCTCATCACAACCTGATCTTTAGCGCTGCTGCAGGTAGCCGTGCCGTTCGGGAGGCTTTTAGTGCGACAATCTAATGGCAGTGACTTGTGCTCTAATGCGTCGGTCCGGGCCGGTTTATTAGAGACGTTTCCATCCCATCGCCGGGCGTCCAAACGAGTAGTAGTTTGCATGCCCCGTGAGGTAGCGGTAGCGAAAGCAAAACAATAGCACTTCGCACAACCGGGGCCAGGCGTTGCAATTTGCAGAGCCCATCGTGGCTCCAGCGTCTAGTGATATGATTTAATTACGCAAATGACTCGCCGCTCGTGACACCTGAAGATGTGACCAGCGCCAAAGTGACAGTTGATCATCACCGTCGCCAAGATTACGTCAGATTATGCCGTTGGAAGTGTTATTCTTTACCGCTCGAACGCGACATTGTAGCAATGTTTTGCGCTGCTCAGCTAGCAGTGCGGTGGCCACTTTCGGATGTCATCCGCTTAATGCTGTTGCTGCTGCTGCTGCTGCCGCGAACGAGCGGTGTGCGAGCGCGAGTTTGATTGCAGTGAGCAGATGGAGGCGATCGTTTTGTTCGCAGCTGACGCGCGAATTATGATTGATGATGCTGTGATGGCATCCGCCGGTTTCTTTGCATCAACCCGGCGATTGATATCGCAAGGGGTAGTTTATATCGAGCTGAGGTGGGAGAGGCGCTATTGGAATCTAGTTAAAGAGAAGCTGCGATGATCATGAGCAGTTCGAAGATTGAAGATTGCTACTCAGCTCAGGCGGTGTTTTTATTGGAATCTTTCGGTGAATGGATGGGAAGCCAATGTACAGAAAGATTCAATTTAGACAATTTAAAGGCATTTTTTAAAGGATTACTTGAGTTGGAGAGCAAAACGCTTCAGAAATCCATAAGTATCCCTTATCTATTCACATAAATCTATAGAAGATAAGTACTCCCTTATGATCCCAATTATTTCTTAAGTTTCTTTAGTCTATTCTTCGTTTTTTAGTAATCCTTGCTTAATATTCTGTGCTTCTTCACAAACTATATTTCTATTCCTCGATAGTTGGGATTATTTTTCATCAATTTTGTCCATGCATTTGTGCCTACATTCAGAACATCCGGTTCGAAGGACCAAATAACTCATTTGTTTCTACTTTTACACCTTTTACACATCTTCCAGCTTGTAAGGGTCTGCAGTGCAGCACAACACCAAACAAAAGCCTAATCCCATTCTCAGCGCACACAACCGTCAATCACGCTCAACTCACGGAACTCGTGTTTACATTTCCGAGCAGCGCACCAAACACCCGATGTGTCATAAATGTGTCCCAGAAGTTACAACAACTTCCGCGCGCGCTCGCGCTCCCAAGCCCGCGGCAAGTTCTACGGCAATAGCCGATCGTTCGAATTTTCCACGCTCACTTTCCGCTCGGTGCCCCCCCTCAGATGCCTCCGGTGCGCCCGGCTACCGACAATTCTCACGCAACCCATTATAGGAGCGCGATCCGACGGGCAGCCTCTTCCTTCTGCGCGCCCGGATGACATGGCCGCCGACATGTTTACTGCACTGCATTCGGAACAATCGGAAAGCCGGGGCTAGAGCGGCCCCGTCCAGCCGAGAGGAGCAGAAGAGGGAAAAAAACGCCACTCAAACCCGCAAACATTTATGATTGACAGGTCTGTGCACGCCCCGGGTTTCCATTCTTGGGGCCAACGGACCGCGCGCGCGCGCGATAGCCTGTCAATCCAGTTTTGGGGGAGCAACCTTGCGACTACCGTGCCGCGGTTGCATCATGCCGCCCGGTCCCGGCCGCGAAACGAAAGCGAGAGTGAACGTCACATGTGTGTGGCGAACGACCGGAGAACCGTTTATGGCGGCCGGCCGGACCAGGAAGCGTCGGGCAGCGCCGGACCGGAAAGATCCAAACAAAACACTCGGCGAGCTGCCTCCGCACGGGTGGTGCAGTCGCCTTCCGCGCTGGTGTGTGCGTTGGTGCGCTGTTCGCGGCGCGTTGGTGGAATCTAGAACGCGCGTCTAGAATGCACGTCCATCCGGAGACCGATTTACGCCGGATTCGCCACGGCGGAGGATAATTTCTCAATCAAACAGTGTGCGTGCGTGTGACCGCCAAGTAGACCGCCTCTACACAAAGTAGAGCACAAAGAGCGCGTCTCACGTCCGAAGCGTCCGGTTGGCCTTCGCCTCACCGCAAGCGCTGGTGCGGGCGTGAAAAATCAAGCCGCGTGAAGAGAAAAGTCGCGTGATCGTGATCGTCTAGTTTTTTTTCCGTCGCTCAGACATTGGTCTCGCTGGAATTGGGGGCTGATTTCGCGCTTCACCGAGAAGATCCACTACGGCACGGGTGAGTGTGATCGATCGGTCGGGTTCCCCTTGAGACGCTCCGAGAGACAATCAACGTGTCAGTGGTGTAGTTTTAAACGGGCAGCCGGGCGCTTCTCCAGAAGCACACAAATCCGGGAGGCACCGATTTGGCTCGGACGTGACATGCCGGTGAGAGTTAGGAGCGTTCGCTAGTTTTGTCCTCCACGTCAGCTCGGCCCGCAGGGAAGGCATCGAGCGCAACCGACACGACACCCGTGCGCTGTGTGGTATCTTTCTCTCCCCTATCGCTCGTGGGGAAGTGACAAGGACCCGGGTGAGGAGTTATGCCTTAGCGAGCACGCTGTTGACCACGCTGGCGGAGGTGTCATTAGCCATTGGAGCCGACCGAACGCGACGAAGTCGTGCGCGGAAATTACTCCACATTTTACCCGCGAGAGACAGCCATGGACATCGCGGCGTGGTGGATGAGAGATAGAACATCCAATCGGACAAGTAATTTGCTACCCGCGACTGTGTACACTCATCTCGACTGTCAACCGATGCGGCCGATGGTGGTTCCAAGGGATGAGGTGAAATATTGTTTTGCACTATCTGTTGTTAGACTTCATATTTCGACGACCATTTACTGAAGTTACAAATTCGAGGGTAATGGTTGTACTTCTCTTGCCTAACCTCACCCAAACGTTTCTAGTATGCAAGCTAGTTTGGTCGCCCTTGGACTTTTGCAGCCAAAAGAGTACTCCAGAAGGTTTTTGCTCAACTTTACTATCATCTGACCTTCCGCTCTGCCCGCGATGTCTTCTAAAAAGGATCACCTTGTGCCGCTATGAACGCTCTGAATAGGGGAGCTTTAATTTCGGTTTTAGTAGCATGAGAAGCATGGAACAACACCGCGATACGGTGGCTCACACTAGAAGCGATCGGCCCGGGTCGGGTGGTTTCATGTTCTGCTGCCGGTCACCTTGTTCCGCGGGTGGTGCAGGAAAAAGGGCACCCCGAAGCATAACGGCACGACTGCCGACCGTAACACATCCACGTACCACACCTACTCGAGCAATTCGAGCGCGCTCAAGGACTCGGCGCGGAAGGCGACCCGTTGAGGCGCACTAGATCTATTAAGAAATAAAAGCGACGGCAGCAGCACGCCCCACCACGAACACCGAGACTGCGACTCCCGCTCCCCGCGAGATGGCTCGCGAGACGGTTTAGCAGAATGACGGAAGCTAAAGCCTGCCCCGACGGTGACTTGAAACATTCGTGAAAGCTTCCAACGGACTGGCGCGCTACGAGCGCAGGGTGTTGTCCAAGTTGGCGTGAATTTTTTCTTCACGTCAGTTTTAAGAGTGAATATAAAAGTTGTTTGGCTGTAAAGCGGGCTCACCGGGAAGCTTCGGCGTTGGGGCTTCCGTGTTCTACCAGTTCTCCTAGGTCCGGATCCGGAAGGGTATGTGCGAAGTGTTAATTAGGGCGACAACGCCCCGCGTTTTGCGTACACGGCGCGAGGTCTCCGGTCTCGTGAAGAATCGGCGACCTCTCGTTAACCTGTCCGACGGTTCGACGCCGGATGCGCCCCAGGATTGATGAACCGATCGCGTGGCGCGTCGGGGTCGATTTCCGTGCGGCCAATAGGCCAATTAGCTGTGCTACATACCGGCCCGGCAATCAGGCGCGCCAAACCTGCGCCACCGGGTGCGCATCGTGGACCTCATCGTGATATCCTCAATCGCCCGAAACGAATCGAACGAGTCCGAGGCCGACGGTTTTCGCTTCTTTCTCTCCGCCGACACCGACGACGGCCAGCGGGCGGAAAGGCCAATCACAACAATTTATTAATTAAAGCGCATGCATAGACCGACCTATCTGTCTGTGTGTGTGTGTGCTCGGCGCGCGCCTCCAGAGATCCAGAGAGTCGTGGCGGCCATGTGGCGGTGGGCAATGAAATCGATCGACGATCGTCTCGAGCGGTGTACTTGGCCCCCGGAGTGATATCGTGACTCACTTCACGAAGTTTCCTCGCCGGTGGTGGTTAGCTATCCAGCAGAACCAGCTGGGCCGAGAGCAGATGCGCTTCGGATCTGCACACGCCACCTCATCAATCGTCGGAGTATGCCCCCGGAGACTACCATTCCCGTCCGCGGGGAATGGGCTGTGGGTTATTTAAATATTAAAAGCCTGCCGTTTGGCGTAACATTTTCGGACCCGGACCGTTCCGGGCCGGGAGTAGCTGTAATTTACATAGATTAGCACCTTTAAGCTTTGCCAAAGTTTTGCCCAGTTTGAGGAAGAAAGCATGCGAGTGGAGCTCGAGCGTGTGTAACTAATTGATGATGGGCGAGCGGACATGAAAGGGCAAACGCTGCACCTAGCCCAATGTCTGCGCGCGTTGAAAGAGCAGTGGGTTAGCTTTTAAAGCTAACTCAATTGATGAGCCCCCTTTGGAGATGGACATGATTTAGAGCGGCTGTAGAGAGATGTGAAAGTTGACAAGAGAAATGGCTCGGCAGCTTTGGCAAGAAACCTGTCAGTAACCGTCGCACTAAATAGTACCGAATGGGAAGTAATTAAATTAAATCTGACGTTTATTGGGCAGTTTTTGAAATATGGTCCTAACGCTTCTAGACACAAAGGATAAAACTTGACTAATGCACATTATCAGTATAACAAACTGCTCGAAATACTCCACAATGTTACACTTTAATAGGTAGAAATCAACCCAACTATGTTGCAAATTGCATTTCGCAACGGAATCTTATCCTATCGGAAGCATTTCTACACGATCCACCACTTTCCAGCCATGAACTATGTGTTTTTCTTGACGCGAACTTCAAGCGCGATCCCATTTCGCATCGCCCTGCATCCTAACGACCCAAACGCGCCATGTTTTCCTTCGGTTGTCCGATTTTCAAAGCACCAAGTGGGCGTACCGTACGAATGCGGCGGCGGAAAAACGCTTCTGCATTCGCACCAGGAAAAGCCCCGGGCGTGTGCCGAGGTTCGGTGTCGATCTGCATCCTTTCGAGCTTTCCCGTCGGCCTCCCCACCACCGAATCTCGTACGACACCGGTCCAAATCGATTGCTCGATCTCGGCGTATCTGGCCATCGGGGCCATCGGGATCTGGTGTGGAGCACACCGAGATTGCCCTTATCCCGATCGCGATCCCCAATTCTGACAACGCTCCGAGCGAAACAAGCCATCGATTATTTCAAGCTTTCCATTCTTCGTTCGTTCTCCCGGATCGAGCGCCGCCGCCGCCGTCGTCTAGGCGCTCCGCTCCGATAATAGGTTCGATCCGGGAGCTGATCCGCGGGTCCCCGCTTCGCTTAACGAGACCGGCTCATAATTTATTGTTGCTGCGAAAATAGGAAAATAAAGAGGTTGTTTTTCCTCCCGATCCCCCGAGCTCCGCGTATGCCAGCCTTGTTTGTGTGTGTGTGTGTGTGTGTCCACCGACCACGAGTCCCAGCTCCATTCGCTCCAAACGAGCCCTCGTTTTTCTTCAACTCATCTTCATCATCATCGATCGCATCGCATTTTGCGATTATCTTTGGAAGGGAAGCGTCGCGTTTGACGCTATACAGTGGGACGCTATACGGCCTGGTACGGAAGTCTGTGGGCCTTTTCGCGCCCAGAACTTCCCTGTCGCAGCCTATCGGGTCAATATCGCTTCTGTCTCCTTTGTTGTTCGGGTCCGCAACGGGTGAACAACAGTGCAGTTTTTGTTCTGTTTTGTTCCCTCGGAGGATGATTAGGTTTTTGTTTTGTTTTGTTTTCTCCACCCGGCTCCAGCTGGGACTGGGGGGACGTGACCGTAACGCTCGGCCCATCTGTGCTTGGCACAGCATCAAACGCATTCATCGGCTACTTGCTCGTCGGGCTGTTCCCGTTCGTTTCTGGTGCGGCTTATTGGTTTCTTTTCCCCTTTAGATTAACCGGAAAATTATGAACGCAACAATGCAGCTGGGGTTGGCAGAGGAGCCCAGGAACAGTGGTACACGCGCCGATTTTCTTTATTGCAATCGAGGTTGTGTTTTAAATCGAGCGTTAGGGGGAGAAGAAAGATCAGCACGCTTTGATTTTCCGCTTTATCCCAGGTGTGGAGGATAGGTCTGGATAGGTTTGTACCGTCTGCATCAGGAAGAGTCCATTGCATAGTGGGTGTGGATTGAGCTTGTGATGGTTTTTGACTACTAACTATGAGCTCGGATAGCTCAATATTTATGGTCTCTTATATTCTTGACGAGGTACATAACCCTTGACGAAGTTATGTCATTACTCAAGAGCAGAAAGGAAAGCACCATTACTCAAAATAGGTACAAATAAGGTTCTGCTCCGCTATCTTCATCCAAGTCAAAGAAAGAAATCTTTAGAAGAACTAAGAAAATAATAATATAACTTAAAGACTCGTCCGTTGTGCAGGGAATAGTGCGAAATCTGGGCAGAAGAAGCACCTTCGTGCGGCGGTCCGAAAGCAGACCGACACGGCATGCAGATCGTCTCCCACCGGGAAGGGCTTGTCCAGGGTGTGCTTTATGTGCGCTGGACGTTGTTTTTGGGCTGGGCCCCCACGACGACACGCGCGGTTTGCAATGTTCCAGAGGCGCGGGGATCCCCATACCCGTTAGACACACTGGCTTTAATCATCGCTAAACAGGCGTACAATTATTTCCACGCTAGTTGCTGCCCCTGCCGTCGTCGTGCCGGGTTGAAATAACACAGAAAGCTATTTAACGCGCCGCTCTATGATCAATGGGTGCCGGGATCGTGCCTGGGCCTGGGAAGCGCCACCGACCCTCGACATTCCTTTACGGGAGCACCGCGCGAGGTTGGTTCGCGTTTAATTGGAAAGGGAAGATCCCCGGCGGAGTGCAGAGGTGATCCATTTATGATAAGTAAGCAGACGGTGGCTAGTTTGAATGTTATTTATCGCAGCAGGAGGCTGCTCGGCTGCGAGTGATCGAATCGAATTTTCCAAACACGGGAGAGTTGCATCTCCCTCGTTCGGTGCTTCGTGACCGTCCCCCCCGTGGTCCTGCTAGATCTTTACGGATTGATTTATGGCTGGATTGCAGTTGGTAGCCGCAGCCGTGGTCGTGTATGATTTACAATTACCCGTCCGTGCGTCCGGTGAGCAGCACCGCCACCGGGAGCTTGATTAAAACAGCACCAGCGTGTCTTGGGCAGAAGATCTTGACATTTGTTGGATTTGGCTGGCGAATCGTGCCTGGAAGATATTCTAAGGCCGGTCCCAAATCCATACCTCCGAAAACCCGTATGGTTGGCATTTTGGAGCGCATCCACCTGGAGTCCACACTGGGAGCCGGTTTTTACACCGCCAATGGGGAAGACCGTGTACAGAAGCGAAAGGAAACGCGTCTATCCTACCGAAATACCACGACGACCGTGGACGAGATAAGCCAAACGCAAGCATCCTACCGAAATGTCACATCTTCGGGTGGCCAACTCGGAAGAGCTCGCCACTACAAGTTAATCTTCGACCGATGTCACCGTGGTAGACGGTACCATCTGTCAACTTTGGTCTACCGTGACTGGAGTCTTGTTTTCTGACCAAAAAAAGACAGGTCTTATGGAGTCATACTTCATGGTCCTCACGTGCCGTGTAGCGAATAGACGGGTATGATTTATGATGTCACCCGTTCGTCTGCCCGTGTTTACGACAGTTTTAAATCATCTCTTTCGAAAGCGTTGAGCACGTCCGTCGGAAGTTGACATTTTCGGTGGGCAATTACGCTGGACATGATATAATTATTTGTCATCCACAACGGGCGAGGATTACAAAACACTCACCTCCAGAGTTCAATCGAATGTCTTCAAGTAGTTCCGTTCGCAGAACGAGATCAGGAGGCAACGACAGCAGCTGGACGGAGATAGGACAAGGAGCATAGAAATCAATCAAAGCACCTGAAGCGTTCGCAATTACGGCGTTCCGCACTTTCAGCGCGGTAATAAGCTTCCAGGGTGCAGAGCTGCTCCTTAACATTTACCCCAACGCGGGGACCGCACGCCGGCGCGTTATCTAATCGGTTATCATAACCTTCATACTTTCAGCTCGCGCACACACCGGGCTCGAGTTACTCGCGAACCAAAACCGGCGCAAAGGATCCACCTCCGACAGGCCTATCATCATCGACCGTGAAACGCCCGGTTCGTGGCCTGGTTGGAGTTTGAAATTAAGCTGTACTTGAAATTATAATTTGAGATTAACCCACAATCGGATCATCATTTTAAAAGGGCTCGTTAGCCGGGCCCGGGCGCCCCTTCTGCACGGCAAAAAAGGGAGCAAGGTTAACGGGCAACTGGCGACCGGCTATTGAAGGCGACGGAAGGGCGTTGCATTACGGTTGGGTTTGGGGTGGGGAGCGTAAACGAGCGCAGAAGGTGCCGGGGACGCGCTTATCGCATCGACCGCATCGCGCTGCCCTGCTAGGCTGGCTGGCTCTCGTACTTCTCGTCTTCGTTAATGTTTTGAACTTTATGTCAAATTTCATTAGATCGACCTCGGCAACTCCTTCGGCTGCTGGTTGGGCGGAGGGAGGCTAGTTTCAACTGGCTTGCGGAGGTGAGCTGAGATTCTGTTGTGCCGATAAGACGGTGAAGTAGGCGAAACATCATCCCAGCTGTTGCTGCTGGGTGTGATGATTCATGGCTGTGCTGTCAGGGTGCACAATGGGGCAGATCAAGCTGGGTGGACATAAATTGACTTGAAAGAAATACTTTCTGTTGAAAAACTGACAATATACTGCGACAATATTTTGAACAATTTTATTCTACTCTCAGTATGGATTTCGTACCAATCTAGTTCATGAATAATACACTAAATACTAAAACGTACGATCACTCATCTTCCACAGTGCGCACTGGTTGTTTGGCGCCTGCTTGCAGCAGCATCCTCGCGCCATTGGCATCGCCTTGGTAATGACCGTTCGCAGAGCATCCCGAGTTTCGACGGCGGACACCACCATCACCCGAGCGGTACCTGACCTTCGGGAGACGAACCACCGAGACGAGCGTTAATCTTAATTAGTATTATTTTATAACAATCTCGCCGGTGCAATCTCACAGCCCGTCGCCTTCGCGCGTGAAGGTGCGATGGTACGCGAAAAATCACCACTTTCCGCGTAGAAGGCAACAGATTTAGGATTTGTCGATCACGCGTCGATCCGTGGTTGGCTATCATAAATAACAGACCTTATTAGGGAAACCGCGGTGCGCCCCGGGGATAGCGATGCGATCGCGGACCATTGGAAGCGGGCGGAATCGTTTCAGCTCGTCTTCAGTCACCGGCCGCAGGTCCCGGTCTCGCCGCCGAAGAAGAAAGCGGATTAATTTGTTTGGAGCGCGTGTGCGGCACTCGGAGGGAGTGCGAACACAACAACAGCAACCGCGCCGGGTGTGAAGTGAACAAATAAGCGGCTTCGGCTCGTCCCATTCTTCACACGCCCCAAGGATTAGGGAAGGGTGTGAAATGACAAAATGCCGGCGCGCGAAGGTCGGCGATTCGGATTCGGCCAATTTGCACTCTTGTTAGTTGCAGCGTGCGCGACCGAAGCGACCGAAATCTAGGCTGATGGCGCAAAGGCGATACGCGTGGCCCGCGCTAATCGGGGCTGAAGAAGGATCGTTAGCACCCATTACGATCCGCTGCAAATGCCACCCTTCCGGGGGCATGGTTCTTTCGGCCACGGTAGTTAAATGTTTTTACGATCCACACTGCAATGTGTGTTGGTTTTCTTCTCTGTTTGCTGTTGCAACACCGAAGAAAAGGCCAAACGAAGCGCGCGCGCGAGAGAGAGCGAGAGAGAGGACCGCCGAAAGGTTACGCTTAGAATCTGTCGCTGCCCATGTTTGGTGCGGATCAGCTCAGGCGCTGAGGCCGCGTATCGAGAATATCGCACCAGAAAAATGTGTCCACCCAAGCCGGAAGTCGTAAATTCGCGACGCATTCGCGATTTGATAAGGCTCGTGCGTGGTGGCTTTTAAAACCATTCCAGCGCCGTGATATTTAAAAGCGAAAGGATCGGCGTTTTTTTTTTTCGTTTGGAGACGACACGCCGATGAGATGGATATGGATGAGCTTTTAAATGCTCTCTCGCACGGGGGGGAATGCCTGGAGCATCGGTCAAGACTTGAAAAAAAGCCTCTCCCCGACGAGATTAGACGCTTCATTCTTCAAACTTCGAGTGTCCCGCGCGGGCCGTCATTTATCTTCGCGTTGGTTTTGTTAGGCCCAAGCGGGCTCCCGTCGCGGGGAGATCTTCAGCCAAAAACAAAGAAACATGGAGTTGCATCGATCACCGCGCCGTCCGAAGATTCCTCAATGGAGCACCCGAATATCTTGTGATCGCCGTCGGCCACAGGAGTAAACAAAGGCAACAAAAATACGGTAGGAAGCGTGCTCCTCGTGGCAGTGTACCATCATCAGCCATGATCCTCGTAATCGGCGGGGTTTGCTGGAGCCGTAGAGCGCCTCATTGAAATCAATCATTTCGACGTTGTTTTTTTTCTTTCTTTTAAAAAAACGGAATACCAACACAAACATCGCCACAGCAACAACAACAAAAAGACCGTCTCGACTCGCGGGGACGCAACGCGGAAAGACAGTGAGCTAGACAGCGGGCAAAGTGCCGGTCACGCCGTGGGCCCTCGGGTTCTTTCCAGCCTCTCGGGCAGGCGGCGTCCGCCGATATGTTACCCCTAAAATTATGAATATCGATATCGCTCGGGCAGAATCTCACGCGTGGTAGCCCGAAGGGGGTAGACCATTTTTCAAACGACCCAAAACCCGCGTGCTCCGCGCGCCCGCGAAAGGAATCGCCTATTATTATTCGGCTCGTTTGGCGTACGTGCTGCTGCTGCCGTGGCTGACGATGACGCCCGTAAGGTCAACGTGGTCATCCGGTTTGGGCCGATGCTGCTGCTGGTACGGCAGCCTGCAAAAGCGGAGCAATAAAATCAATCAAATTACCTCCCCGGCACTACTGGACACACACACGCGCGCGCGCGTTGGGTCGCTCCACCCGCATGTTGGGGTTTGTGATTGAGTTTTCGTTTCGGGTTTCGGGATCATCGCGACCCGGCCGGATTGCGAGATCTGTTCGAGCCCCCGGAGGGCGAATTTTGGACCGGATTGTTTGGTTGCGTTTTTTTTCTGGCCAGAGGAATCTGCCGGAGTTGTGGAATTCGAGGGATCAAGTTTATAACCTTCTCGTGTTGCTTGTTTTGAAGTGTGATATTTCATGTTAGATCTTTGGAAATGTGTACCGAAAACATGATCCACGACTCTGGTGAGCTATAAATTCCTTGCTCTTGATAGATGGTTCCCACTGGTATTAAGGCATTCTTTGGAATACCTTCTAGTGAAGAATCATTTTTTTATAATAATATAACAAAACTGGCATACTCTTCTCGAACGTCCGAGTGAAAGAAAAGCCTCCAGATGATAAAAATTTGCATGAGAGACAAATTATTACACGCGACCCGATGAGAGGCTGGAATTTACTCGCCATATCCATTAAACAATGACAGATAGAAGCAGCATCGTACCGCGGCCGTTTCAATCACAGCCGCCCAACCCTCAGCAGATGATCAACAATATCATGACAAATGGATCGTACAAATGAGTGACGCTGCCAGTATCGGGTTCGACATTGTTGCCGATGATGGAAATAATTGCGACAATGCCTTCGGCCGTGGGGCTGCGTGTTTTGCTATGAAAACATCCGCCTGGAAGCCAGCGAGAAGGAAGCCGCTTTCCGTGGCGGGTTGCGAAGCGAACGGAAATGAAAACATCATCATCGGAACCATTACTCATCGGCCCGCTCGGAGGCTCATTACTCATCGAAAAGCCGCCCCGGCCGCGCTCGAATCGTCGCGCTGATGAGTCGCGACGTGTGGTGTGGCATCATTATCGCGCGCCGGCTGGCTGCGGTAGGCGCGAAATGCAGTTGTCGCTTGTGCCGTATGCTGCCTTCGGGTCGCAGGAAAATTCCACGGATGAGGTTCGGATGAGGTGAAAATTAAAGCAAATGATCACCTTGTTCCATGGCTAGCATCCGTCGAGGTGAACCAGCGCCGAGAACAACGAACGAGCGCGCTCAGCCCCGCGTAAAATGCGTACGAGAAAAATCACCTCAATTTATCGATTCGAGACGAGGTGCGCGTCAAGAAGGAATTGCCATATGGAGTCATACGGAGACAATCATCGGTAAACCCTGAGCCGCGCAGCTCGCTCCACGCGCAGGGTATTTATTTTAAGGGAGGAACTAAAGATGTACGGAATGATTATTTCATCAGCCGCGATTACCTTCGATTCTTGGCGGCGCGAACGAAACGAGGTGGGGTGGGAAGCGGATGGAGCGGGGGGGTAAAAAAGTGCTATATTAGTGTGCCGGCGCAGCCGAGGCGACTCGCGCGCGGAGGAAGCGGATGATGAGTTCCCATTAAACTTGTTATTCACTGTAATAAGTGATTTTATTTTCATGAGGATGTTTTTGCTTCTCTCTCGCTCTCTTTTTGTGCGATTTTTGCGATGCCCTTCTCTGTCGCTCTTCTTTCCAGTCCCCATCGAGATGGGACGATCTTCTACAGGCCCCTTGTAAACGGCCCGTAAAAGGCAGCGGAGACACCGTGCGTACCTGGCTCTGTAAGTGCTTTGTACCGTGCGTGTTATGCTTTTATTTGCCTGATTGATGAAGCAGCGACCTCTCTGATTGAAAGGAGTGTCGGAAGGGGGTTGAAAAAACGCCCAACCGATGGTCAAACATTAAAATACCCACTCTTTGACCCGCCCGATGGCGACGCATGTATATAGGCCAACGGCTAGAAGAAACTCTCCCGGTCTCGAGATCGAGACACGATCGAGACGCACGTAGGCAAAACCCAAAAAGCCGAACCCTTTGCTGCATTCTGCTGCTGCAGCTTAATTTGTACGACACACTTCCCGTTCGCGACCTGCTGCCAGTGCAGGGAGAGAAGGGAAGCTATAAAATTAATTCATTTACAATACTACCTCATCATCGGGGTGGTCGCGCAGGCGCAGCTTGTAAAGCATTTGCGCTCTCGGGCCGGGATGCGCGCTCCGAAAACGCAGCCTGGCCGGTCCTAGCCGAGGCAAATTAAATTAATGCCGTTTCAATTAGCGGGCACCAGTCGAAAACATGAACTGCCAATTTTCTGCCGTACCGACTCCATTACGATAATGTTGTCTGCTTTATTAACTTTTCCCCGGGTTTTTTGTTGTTGTTGCTCACCGGAGCGTAAGGTCGCGGAAGGTGTAGCGTGTGGTAGATGCGGGTAAATCAGATAACGCCGGGCTGGTTTATTCGATTGCTGCTCACTTTTTTTTTTGGGTAGTAGTGGCCGATCGTGGTCGTAGCAGTGCAGTGCCCTTCGTAGTTCCCAGGGTGATTTTCACAATTATGCACCGATAATGGTTCCAAAATGGGTGAAGAAGTCGGCTTCTTTTTATTGACGAAAGTTAAATGATGCTGTTTTTATGTTGGAAAATAATCAGAAACAATCCTACAGGAGGAATTTAGATACTGACTGCATCCTTTGCTGGGCTGCATCTCGTCTGCACTCATCGCTTACTGTCTCGGTTACGCAATGCTAGCAGATTATGGTACATGGAAGGTAATTATGGGGTTTATATCGATTGATCTTCGGCGTATCAAGGACTGGTCCCGCTGATTGCATTTAGTCTCTCGATTTTTTGTGTTTTTTATTGATGTTAATTGTTTTATGGCTTTTTCGTCTATTACAACCTTTTGACTTTTAATTCGTAACATTGTTGGATATCATCATTTGCTTCATTTTATTATTCCTAAGAACTATACAAGTAAAATTTATCAACATGAAGAGACAAATTAAAGAAATCTCAGCATGAATATGGAAAAAAATTGCTTCCACATGATCGCGACATCCATTTCCATACAGATGTAAATAAAACACACACATTAAAATCACAGCATACTACCGAAATTAATTGAGCCAAATTTAGGGACGCGTTTTCGCATGCGCGAAGCACGACAATAACAATAATCGTAACAATAAACCCTCCGCACGGCCAAACAGAACGGCCGGTGGTGCCCGAAGATGAATGGCGATTGTTTTGCATAATGGGCGCATCGGGCGCGAGACCACCCAATGCGGGCGCACTCGCACGCCACCAAAGGCTGATAATTTCGGGTGAAATTGCTTTCGATGAATGGATTGCTTTCTCACTTTGCTTCACTCGCTGTGTGTGTGTGATTTTGCACTTTGCACCACTGCGCATTTGGGGTGGTGAAACGGAAGCCGCGTGTGTGCCTCTGTGTGCGTCGGTATCCTTGGAGGATGCCTCGGGAGGATCCATGCGAAGCGAAACAGAGGAACGAATCGTGATGATGTAGTTTAATGTACCGCTTTATTACCACTGTTAAGAGGTGCGCATGAATCCTCGCTTCGGGTGGGGTTTGGATATATGATAATGGTACGGGATGGGTTGTCTGCTTGGCGCATTCATTTCACTCAAATTCTTAATCGAAAGCTCACCGCTGTGTGTGGAATAGTGTGCGAAATAATTTGACGTATTTATTGGGAAATCAAACGCGTCATTGTCGCCACGGGATCATCCGAGCCTTGTCGTTATCCGACGTGGCGAAATTACACTTTCACTGCTCGAAAAGCTCGGGTGGTTCATGATGACGATGCAACAAACAACGCTCAAGGCTAAGTGTGTGTGTGTGCGCCATAAAAAAGTAACATAAATATTTGCCCAAACGTACAACGTCGAAAAAATCGAAACACAAACCTTCAAAATCATGTAAAATCATCCTCCAGCGGGCTGGCCGGTTTGTGGCTGGCCGCTCCCATTCCGGGCTGCAATCAAATGCCCGCGCGTCGAGCGGCAGGTCCGAGCAAACTAATTAGCCCATGTTACCGGCGCGCGTCTTGTGTTTGATTGAGCGCCATTCGGGTTTTCTATCCCGTCACGTGACTCGCATCGAATGAATCGTTTATGAATGAGCTTTTATGTTTTATTTATGGCGTTTTCTTCACGAACCACGGACACACGTTGCGGAAGATCGTCGCGCCGAGGCACGAGGCACAGCGATTACGTACGAGTGACACATTTGGAAGATGAATTTAGCAAACCCAAACTCGCACACAATGCGGTCGGCAAATGTGTGTTCGAATCGGATTCGATGCGTGTTTACGTTTTATGTCACACAGTATGAAATGACGAGTGACGAGAGACTCGAGTTCGCACCGCCTTCAATCCGCCGCTCGGGCAGGTTAAGTATGCACATTAAAAGCGCCCGGATTGATTTATTTTCTTTAATGAGCGTGATTTGATTTATGTCACCGGGTTGATTTTCCTTTCGCGGCTGTGTGGTCGGGGGTGCGTCGAGCGCTGGGAAAGTCGAGAGTCGATCGACGGAACGGAAAACATATCGATTTCGACCGCCCGTTATCGGCATTTAAATCGGCACCGTTTTTATGCGATTACGATCCGGAAATCTATACCCGTGGAAATTTGTAAAGATGACCCCCCGCCACGGTGGCTACGCGGTAAACGACACCCGAAATCACAATCGATTCGAGTCGCTTATTAGCAAAACCGATAGCAAACCTCAAAAGCCGTCTGACAAGCGACGAACCTCGGGCAAATCAAAAGACTCAACAAGCGACGAACCCCAACCGGGGTGTCGAACAAGCGGAGGAAGAAAAAACACAACTGTCACGTATTACAACACACACACAGAGAGGCGTCGCGAGCGCTACCTTCGAGGCAGAAAATAAATCATAAATCATCCTTTTTGTCGAGCGCTCCCCTGCCCGAAAAAAAAAACACGGTCGCATTATTCACGTACGCAGCATCTTTGGATGCGCTCATCCGCAGCGCGAAAGAAGCAACTGGCGCAAAAAAAACCGTAACAAAACATTAGATTCTTCAATGAACAATGTTCGGTCGGAATCATGTAGCTTCAGTTCGGGAGGCGTTGTTTGGATGTAGCCGTTTTTTCCCTGCTGCTTTCATCCTCCGCGCAGGTTTCCGCCTCCTCGCTGTGCTCTTCGAGGCGATCGTTTTGTAGCTCTGTTCGACGCATTTAAACGGTGTGTACACATTGTGCTGCCGTTGCTGGTGGCGGCAGTAGTAGTGGTAGTGGCGGTTGTAAGGTTGGTGGTAATCGACAAATGTTCGCATTGGCATTGGGTTGTGCGGGCAGCAGAAAGCCGAGGTGGGGCGAGGTTGGAATGACACGAGCAAAACCGGAGCCCGCTCCGGCAGTGCCGGCAGATGAGATTGAGGTGTACTTGAATTATCGAAAAGTCTGTTTTTGGAAGTGCTATGAATATTTATTAACATATTCAACCCTGCCCGGGGGGGTAGCCACTTCTTCCTCGTCAAGGGGCGGCCTGGAGAGTGGAAAAGTAGATTGCGTGGCCCGCGTTGGGTGTTGCGCACGACGACGCAGGGAGCGGCCTTGCCTCGTTTAATTTCACCCGGGTGTTTTCGCCGGCTCAGGTGGTCCGACCGAAGCCTTCTTGAGCCTTTCGACGGCCCACTGGAAGAGGTCAGGGTTCAAGGGGTTTGTTTGGCGGCTCATCTATCGGCTGGACGGGGTGGATTGATCTGAATTCGTTTGCACTTCGGGTTGGGCTGTGGAGGACCATTTGGCAGCAGAAGATGGGCCGGTTAGGTGTTCAGGGGCTGGGTGTTGCACAATCTGATTGCAGTGACCTTGCGCGCACACGAGGCACCAGGTAATGGATGATTTTTTACCTTGTACAGCAACAGCACACTCCTCGCTCGATTGCTTGAAGGTTCACATGAAGCCACAACATTCCGATGAGACGGTCATGGAACATCTTTTATTTTTTGTTTAGAGCAAGCTCAAGATTGTCACAATGTGAATCAATTGATAAAAAAATCATAAAAAGATAACAAGATGAGCCTAAATTTGCCTAAATTCCTGTCAAATTAGAGTTAAAAAATCATCTCATCAACTCGGTAGCTAAGCATTGAGCTCCAACAAGTTGTTTTTGCTGAATTTAACATCTGATGCTTCTTTGAACACACGCTCCATTCTTTAGAAATGTTGAGCAAAACCCCTGACAATGTTCTTTGCCCCAATTCTTTTGAAACGGATCCGACGCTGTCCAACCACTCGGAAACGAAAACAAACTCCACGCGGACCACATGTTCTCACCATTGAACGATCATGCAACATACGTGCAGCACACATGTACAACCCCACCCGCACTACAGCATATGATAAATGCACATTCTATGTGTGCGCGTGTGCGCGAGCGTTTGAAATCGAGAGCAAAAGTACAATCGACCGATTGGTCAACGCTGGGGACGAGGGTCGTCGTCGTGGTCGTCGCCATCATCATCATTTTGGACGTGTCTTTTATGCACAAACCATCCTCCACCAGGCCCGAACGCCACCCGGTCGCATAATGATGATTAACTGAGAAAAACTCCCAGCCACTCATGCACACAGGGGCATACAAAACGAGCCGGCTGCCTCAAGAGGTTAGTCATTTTATGAATTTTGTTTTACCATAATCGTGGCCCCGGCGTCGTTTTAAAGGGTCGGGTCGGGGTTGGGTGTTTTAGATGAGCCCGCGTGCTCATATGCACGGGATTGTGGTCTAGTTTTCGCGATGGTACGCGATTAGCCAAACGTCCTCCCGGTGCTGAGAATTTTCGCTTTCAATTGGCCCCTCGCGCGTTATTGCACTAGGCACGGGTAGCATCAGCTGACAGGGAGAGGTCATAATCATACGGCAGCGATTTCCGAGGATTGGCAATTGTGTTTTTGTCTGCTTGCGCCGGTGCTCTAGTTTTACATTGAAGCAGTGGTTTGGGGTGGCCCTGTTCGTTCAGAATAGGAGCCCGCCGTTTTCTCCCAAGCCGGCTTTGAAACCGTTGCAGTTTGTAATCATTTTGCAAGACGTGATGCCACCTGACCGAGCCGAGCTCCTCCGGGCAAAGCCCGGATTGGCAAAGCCTCCCTCGGGCATGCCCGCAAACCACCCGAAGCTCGTTGAGAAATGGAAATGAGCTGGCACGCTTCCGTTTGGATGCGAAGCTTAGCTTATTACTGTAATTAAAATCATTTTGTAATGCTTCTGTTTTCGGCGCAGGAGAGGGATGATCGGTGATAAGATCGCGTTAAGCGATTGCGCAAAGTGTTCGGCTGGAGGTGCTGAAATGCCGCTCAATTGTGGTGCGGCGCATGTTTGCACAAACGGCGTTGTTATCGTGTTGCGCGATCGTTAGATAAGCCGCGGGCAGGTGTTAATGTTTCACCCATCGTTTAGCGTTGTTTTAAAGCACATTTTGGGCCGGGATTATGATGAGCGAGCGTCATGCGAGCTGCGATATGTTAAGCGTATGATCAAGCGACGCTTGTCTTGCAAAGAGACGCTTTAATTGATATCATACATCTCGGCAGATAGGGTGAGGAATCAATCAAGCAAATGGGTCTTCCTTTCAAACTTTCCTCCAAAAGATCGGCCTCTGGGTGAGCGTGCACTAAAAATCACGCTAATAGAAGCTCGTGGGCGCCCGTGGCCGAACGGACATCAAACCACCCGTTGTGTAGCACTGCAGCAATACAATTTAATAATGCCCAAGGGTTGTCAAAATGTGAAGATCCACTCCGCCTCCACCTAAATTGACGTCGAGCGCGCGCAAAACGTAAATGGGGCCCCGGCCGCGGCGCACCAGATTCCTGACAGATCGAGTGATCAAACCGGACTGCTCGCGGAGCACACATTCAAACGCGCCTCAAATCGATTACTTTCGATCAGTCACGGCGGGCTTCTCTTTCAAAGAGCGGCAAAAAACCAGCGACTCGAAAAGTGAAGATCCTCCCGATCCTCCGGGCTGGCGGCGTGCGATCGACGGCGGAGAGGTCTACACTTTCACAGTTCAAACAGTCGGACAGTGAGCATGAGCACGACACGGAGCAAACACGGAGCCCGCCCAGGTCCGCGCACGCCGGGTTCGGCCGGTTAAGTGATTCCCTCTCGAGGGCGGCCGCAGTCCTCTTCACCGTTTCCCCTTTTTCAACTTCAAAGCGCGCGGGATTTAGGATTTTCGAGACGCCGTGCTCAAGTCGGGGCCAGAATTGATTTGGTTCATCTTTTTTGATTGACGGAACGCTTCGAACGCACACACAATACACCCGGGTACTGTGGGGCCCCGTCGGGTCCGGTGATCCTCTCAGAGACCCATTAACTTAGTTTTTTTTCTTCTCTTCCCGGGCGGCTGTTGCGGCTGTGGCGCACTCGATTCTTGTCCGTGTGTCCGCCCCCGGCATGTCTGTCCGCCCGGTCCGCACGCGGTTAACAGAATCGCGAACAGAGGAGACTGTTACGTAAATTCACCTTGCGGTGCGAACGGGAGCCGATCCTTTTTGGAATTCACTGCCGGCCCGGGCTGGGCGGCCCATCAATGAAAGTGAAGTGAGCGTGAGCGATCGGCCGGCGGGAAAGCTAAAGGGAAAGGGATGCTGCTGCCGGTCGATGGAGAAAAAAGAGAGCGCCAGCGCCTTGGGACACGGACGGCCGATGACACGACGGTGGCGACACGCACCTTAAAGGGACCATTTTTCTGAAGCGTCCGGAGGGTTCGTCGCCGAGCGCAAGTCACCAGTGCTCTCGATATGAATGGGGAGGCCACTCGTTGTGTCGTGCCGTGGAAACATTCCAGAGCGATCAAATTGTATCAAAATGGTTATTAGGAAAAGCATCACAATGATAAAAGCCAGCAAACGGAAGCGAAAAGGCAATTTCGTGAATCGTTTCGGGTTTTTTCGCCCCTATTCGTTCGGGGACATTTGTATCGTTTTTATTTTTTTTGTGGGTCTCTTTGAGGCCGGTAGCTTCGGTCACGAATTTCGTTGTGCGCACGCGATCGTATGTGTGCATGATCGCGTCATCGTTTCTTTACACCGTTTTGATAGCCCAATGTTTGGGGCAGATTTTCTTCGGCAACAGCGTCGCCAACACACCGAAAAACTTTCACGTAGGAAAATCTTAACGATCGTGTTAATTATACTGTTCCCGGGACCGAGTCGCTCCGTTGTGCGTCAGCGTCAGTCAGTCTGCACGTCGGGGGCACGCATGCCGCTGGATGTCTCTTCTGCGTGCGATCCATATCAGCAGACGTCGCGACATGGTGTTTCATGTTTCGGGTTTGTCGTCACACACACGCGCGCTGATAGGAGCCGCGTGTGATGGATGAGTGTTTCATCGTGTGCAATCTCGCCGAAGAAACGGAAAAGTAAAATCAATCGAAACGATCGAGCTCATTATAAATCGCGATGATGTTCCCGCGCGTCCGAACGGGTTCGTCGCTTGCATTAATCTTTTGTATCGCTTTCTTCTCGTGCGGGCGCGAGCGTGCGCGCGCGCGCGATCGGTCTCGCGCACGGGTACAAGCGCTCGTGCCACATTCTTGGCTTGTATGCATGACATCGATGTGTCAGGCAAAGGCTCGTTTTTATTATATTTCCATGCTTTTACCCCGCTTCGGTTGGTGCGCTGCCTGCTTTCATGTTCAGCACTAGCGCTAGTCACCCGTTCGGACATCGTTTGCCACCCGCACACACCACGTAGTCGCGCTAGACAACTGACAACGTTTCATTCAAAAAACAAGGGGCTTGCGAAACGGGTTACTGCTGCTGCTGTAGGCTGTCAAATGTTAGGCTAGACCCTGTGCCTCAGAGGCTGAAAGGAAATAAAAGCATGGCATTTGCATCCTCGGCAGTACGCTGTTGTTTTCTTCTGTGGAGTTTGCTTTTTGTTTTACAGCTTCTAACGTGGATGGTGTGTAGATGCTGTGTCGTCCAGGAGGGATGAAATTAATGTAGGTCTAGCAGGCACAGTGGACCAGGAATTGAATCAATTTTAAGTAATTTTAAATCGCAGAGATTCGTTGTACACTATCATCGTACACTATCGTCGTGAATACAATGCTAAGCACCTATACTAATATATTAAATTTTATTTTCAAGAAGAACATTCTTGGAGAGAGATCTAAAGTTAATAAAAATTGATAATCAAAAGAGAAAACAAAACTAATTACTTATGTTTTACTACAACAAAACATCTAAAAATTCATATTTGCTGGTTTAAATTTACTTGACACATAATCTCAGCAAGAAACAACTTTTTATATGCAGATAATTTAAACTACTATTAAAATATATAAACACAAAATCATACGTGAATAGTTTCAGACCGGAATCGGAACGACCTGTGCTCACTGTGCACTGCATTGACGGATGCTTTCTTCCATTTCGAGACGAAACGAGCTAGCATATACAAAAAACTCTAAACTGGCGACTAAAATATGCATATAAAAACGACGAAAATTGAGAGCAATCAGCATCAAAACAACACGGTGCGCGCTCGCCTCGTGCCCATTTGTCGCACCAGCACAGGAAAAACGGTGCTAGAGAGCAGTATTCGCCAGCACTCAAGCACACATACACGACACACGGGGTCAGTTCGCGAACGGCCTGCCTGCGGGTCTTGGCCTGGGTGAAAATAAAACGACAAACGCGAAGAGAGCACGAAAACACGGGGAAAATATAAAGCTTCCCGGATAAGCTCTGGGGGATGAGGGAAGCAAAAAAAAACGTCACATACCAGCGTACGCCGAGCGGGCCGGGAAGAATTTGGCGACCGGGAATGGGCAAAAAAGCGGGAACCTGAACTGGAGTAAATCGTGTACGGTTTCGTTGCGCGGGTACGCGCGTGCGCCCGCGACACACACTCACACACACACCGGATCGAATCACCGAGATGATCCGCGTGGCCTCTGGCACACGAGGGGGAGGGAGCGAAAAGGAGCCGAGGAGGGAAAAGGGATTGAATTAAAGTGATACATAAATTTAATTTTACTTTCGATTCATGCAGCGGAATGCAGAAAGTGGACCGCGTGCGGATGCACCAGTTCCGAAACCAGTCCGCCGTCGTGCCCGGGTTCGTCGCCTGGCGAAATGGAATCGAACTCCGGGCGGAAGCCGAACAGCCGTGCCGCATCCGCATATCTGCAACTTGTCATCTTCGAAAGAGGTGTGTGCGTGTGTATGGGGGGGAGGAAAATGAAATGTTTTCAAGCCATTTTTCAGCCCCCACAACACAGCACAACACAACCGGCGTGGTGCGTTGAATGGTTAGAAACGAAACGTACGTAGCAGTTGCGGTCACCCCGAGATTTGTGGACGGACGGCCGGACGGTGTCCGTGTGTCCGTCCGTTTCGTGTCGTTATCTTGTCGCGGTACTCCCCCCCCTAGGGCGGGTTTCGGGGGAGGCTGAATTTTCACCACCACCACCACCACGATCAGGCGACTTTCGGTCGACTTTCGACTCGTGCAGGCTCGTGCAGCACGACAAGCCGATCGGTGGTGGTCGCAAAAGTGTGAGGCAGGAAGCAGTTAAAAATAACGATTAAAATGGAAGCTACAAATTAGAGTAAATACGAGCCTGTCAGCGGACCGTTCGGCGATCGTTCATTCATTAATGCGCGCGGTGGTCTGCCTGGCGTTCCCGGCGTTGCCTTTTGCTCTCCCTTCTGTGGGTTTGAACCAGATGTGACACCGGCAGGAGAGGAGTTGTTGGGAAGCAAAAAGCCCCTCCAAAATACGACCCCTTCGGGCGGTTTCGGGCGAACATTCTACCGTCTCTCTCTCTCTCTCTCTCTCTACTTTCTACACGCGTGCTCCGCATGAAGAATTACTCGAAATTAATCGTTTTCCGAATTCGTTTGCGCGGGTAAGGGCCGCGTGTAAAAATGGGTGGTCCAATTCGATCTGGCAAAGCGTATTTATCATCGCCGATGTGTCCTGCCCGGCGAGCCTGCACGAGTGTTGCGTCATGTGTTGCTTTGCATACGGCGGCGACTGTTTTTCGCCCGTTTGCTTTATTGATTGTCGATTTGTTAAAACGATTCACCCCTCCGGGGGCAAGAAATTATGAATGCATTTATAACAGTGCGCTGAGGAGGTTCGTTTGGCTCGTACGAATAAAAATTACTTTTCAATATCACATCCACTGTCATGTTCATTGGCTTTTAGTGCGTTTTGTTTTTACCCACAAACGTAAGGAGAACTTTTCTGTCCGTTTGTTATCACTGCGATCGAAACTTGTGCTGCCTGTACAATCAGTTCCATCTCGCGGGAGCGAAACTTTTCGCCGTGAGTTTTAAATTACAAACTTGTTCCGCCCACGTGCATTTTCACCTCATCGCTGCGAGGGTTTCGAGCGCTGCACCCGGCGCGTTTCGGTGCCGATGAGCCGTAAATCTGTCAAACCAACATGCCACCGTTGCCGACAGGATCCTTGGGGTGACCGATCGTCCCGGAAGCGCGAGATGGAAGCAAATAGTCGCCCTCGGGACGCAACCGCTCTCTTACCGGCTGGACTCCGGGGAGCAGGAATTAAAAATTATCCTCGCATAATTTAGCTTCCTTCCTTCGGTGGTTCCTGGCGTCCCGGAGGGTATCGCATGCGCATCGTGCCGTATCGTACGCTGGCCGATCTAGCGCCGGTCGCTAGGGCGGTTAGACGAATGATCAAACCAATTTTCTTTTCGCCTCACAGGCGCATCCGTGACCGGAGCGTTTGGAGCGTGGCAGCTGGGATGCTTTGAGCTTCGCTTTGGTGGGGCGTGTGCTCTTTCATGGATGGTAGATGTAGGATGGAAGGTTTTTTAGGCCACGGTCTTCTTGACCACGATTGCATGTAGCCTGCATCCACTTGCCCCGTCTGGTCGCAACGAAGGGGATAGTAGAAGATGCAATATTTAAGCCAAGGGCAAAAGTAGCAGTTTGTGATTGCGAAAGAAGCATCAAGGATATTTAGAATCATTTATGATAAAAAGTTTTTATTTTTATACAGGGTTTAATTGTTTAAATATTTAAACCGCCTATGTTTGATATTTTTATATAATTTTTTCTTCACCGTTGAAGCTATTTCAGTTGAAATATAATTTCCATTTTGTAGAATAAGATATGAAAAAAGCATTTTAAATAGAATAAAATATTTAAAAAGAAAGCTCACAAAACAATAACTCAAGCTAAACCTTCTCAGGTAAGTTAAAATTCTACCTTCTCATCATGCCTTCTGAAAATCGAACAACTTATTTCACAACGCAGTGTCCCAACCCAACTGGCCCGATTGATAAGTTTGCAATTTCTTTTCGGAAGGGAAATAATACCAGAGATCAAGGTCCATTAAACTCAATGATCTTTCTCGATCCATTGTGGGTCGGATTGAGCAAGGTGTAACAGTTTCAGCGTCGGTCCTAAATTATAGTCTCTCTTTGGAGGCAAGCACATCGACTTGAGGAGATGATTATTGCCAGAAGAACATTACGTGATCGTTGCAGGGAAATAGACCGCAAACATTCGGACCGGAATGGATTGTGAATCATTCCTGTATCGTGTTGTTGTTTTCAGTTTAAGAAATACCTGTTCTAAATTAGTAACGTAATCTCGCAACGAACGAATTTGATCCCATCAGAGCTCCGGCTCCTCTTGCGACACTTTTTGTGGAATCTGTAACCCGAACCCCGAGCTGGCTGAAGGCGTCCACGACCAAAACCGTACAAAATCCGTCTTCCCATCCCAGCCGCAGTCAATCAAGGGGATATCTAAATCTATACCGGCCCCGCAGCGCAGGGACGAGTGTCAATTTTTCGGGGCCTTCCTTGTCAAGATTGACAAACTCACCCTTCGGGCGCATTGATTGATGCGTCCTTCTCGGGTTCACATTTGTGAATCTTTGCCGCTCGTTCGATCGCCTGTCAACCGACAACCTGGCAAAACTAGCTCACTAGCTCGCTGCGCTAAGCTCAAACTAGACGAACGAAAAACCCACGCACGGATCGGGCGGTTGTTTTGTCAACTTACCTTACTTGTTTTGGAGTTCCGTTTCGGCTCTGGGGCCGTGTCACGCTGCCCCGGTGGGTAACAGGTTTCGGGGATTTCGTAGAATGGAAGCGACGCGACGTCGGGGCGTCGGTGGAAGGATCCCTCTGGAAGGTTTTCGCTCAGCGCTCGGCGTGTCAAATTTGCGCCCTTGCCGATTTTTTGCGGCAGATGATGATTCGTGTCGGTCGGCCTCCGGTGGCTTGTTCCATTCCGCGCGTAATCCGAGCGCGATGAAACGGCCGAGATCCAGCGATCGGCTGCGGCTGTGGAGCACGGAACAGAAAAGGGATGGGGGATGAGAGATGGGGCTTGAGATTTGTCACGTTCAGTTAGGGGGGTTTTCGGTTTCGGAGCCGTAAGGTTTGTCCGGTGCGCGGTGCTGTGATGATTAATTAATAATATCGAGGCGTCGCCTTAGTTTTTCCACCCACCCGGCCGCGTCGGTTTGATGCGATCGGGAACTTTAACCAAAGTGTCGTTTTTATAGATTGTTTCTTGACTTCTCGTTAGTCTTCTTCTGCGCGATGGTCGCCCGGTTCATGGACAGGTCGCGGAGCAGGTTCGACCGGATGTTGAAGCTTTGGGATGTGATTGATTTCGTCACCAGGCATCATCCAACGCGAAATCCTCCGCGCGGCGAACGAGTCTTCGTGGAAGGCTGAGTGCGTGAGGATCGGTTTTTATGAGGGAGCTATAGCGCTTATCTGCGGCGTGTTGAAAAGCGAAAGAAGGTTCACGATAATATGCCCTTTGGGGGAGGTTTTCATATGTTTTAATCCGTTGAGAGTCCAAATTAAATCCTCAACATAGCAGGAAATGTTTTTTTCCTACTTGAATGTTTGCAAGTGTTTGAAATATTTTAAAATATTATTAGGACAACATAGTGAAGAGAACAGCTTACTGCAAACGTTTTAACGCATTGAGTGCATGATAGACTAATGTTGTGAAATCGCGGACATGCTAACCTCTCTCACCACAACGCGCATTCCGAGCGATGCGCAATGCTATGTTGAAAGCATCGCTCGCACTCGGTACATTGTGCAAACGCGAAACTGCACTCGATGTGTGCATCCGTCCGATGTGTGCAGTCGATAAAGCGTGGGAGCGTGCGCGGGAATCTTTCCTCACTTCAATCAATTCCAGACGAAACACACACTCTGGGGGCCGCTCTCGCGAGGCGAGGTGACATAGAACAATTTGCAGACAGAACGACGTACAGCGCAACGCGTCTGTTTGCAAAGGTGTAAAATATGCGCCCAAACATACTGGGGCGACTGCAAAATTAGCCGCGCGAGAGTGAGACAATCAGCCATTGTTTAGAAATTCGGTCCCGCGCACTTGGTGGAACGAAGGTGGAAGAGAGCTGACTGCGAAGCAATATTTGATCCAGCAGCCTATTAGCATAGCACCGTACGCTCGATTGCGTGCGTGCACATTCGCGGCGATGGGCGCGATGAAGAAACCGTTTTGTACGAATTATGCTAAAATTCTTGCCAGCCTGCCGCAGCAACATTGTGGCCGGGGCGATCGGGCTCAAATCGGTTTGCTGTTGCACCAGTTTTCGTTCGGCGACAGACAGCGAACATGGACCACCTTGATGGGGCGGTTTTTTTTTTTATTTCGGAGCTTGAATCAGCGATGAGGATTGTAAATGATAATTGATACATGCAGCTGGAGGAGCATCGTGCTCTGTAAACGTGTTTTGCAATGCCGAGCGCGAACAGAATGTTGTCTCCGGCTGGAAAACGACCCAAGTGGGAGCAAACATTGCGAAAGTGTCAATGAGCAACATCCAGTGCAGCGAAGTGAGGTAATTGAAATTCGAGCAAAAAGGTTCGTCGTCTTCCGCGCTCAGCTCTTTCGCTTGTTTCCTTTCATCGCTCCAACAATCGCGGTCAAAAATTATTAGCTCCAACCGGCCGCATCGATAGCCAATTATTTGCTCTCCGGTATCAATAGCGTGCCACGGCGCTCGTTGACAACGGCCAGCGACTTCAACGAGCGAGCGCAAGTGACGAACCCTTCCGTGATGCTCATTTGCACCCACCTGGCTGGCTAGCTTCTTCCCCTCGTTTGGCTTCTGCTTTCGACCGATCAATCAATCAATCAATCAATCGCACAGCTTTCAAAGGACCATTTTCCAAGTCCCGAACACGCCGACGCCATGCAAAATGCACCGTGAAAGCTCACCACTCAGCGGACCACCGGTACGGGGCGGCCACGTTCGCTTCATGCGCGAACGCCAGCGCCCAGCCGCTACGGGCGTACCGAATCGACCGCGCGACAACCGCACGGCCGCGCCGCTCGGTGATATAATTTAATAACGCGCAGTTTTATGAGTTTGTTTGTCGCACTGGTCACGGCGGCGGCTTCGGCGGCGGCGGCATTGCGCGCTCTATAGACGACGGACGGCACGGTGTACTAATTATGATTTATGTTTGTACCCGGTGCAGTTGCCCACCGCCAGCGCCGTACCGAGATGCCCGGACTGAACCATTTTCCGACTCGTCGGTTCGTGGGTTGGGTTCGCTGTGTGGCTTTTCCTCCTAGCCGAGTGTTGCAACATACGTCCGAGGGACCACCTGATGCATCGCGGTTGGTGACACTTTTTCATTTTTAAAGCCGTTTCCATTCGCCCTGGGATACTGGCCTCACCTGGAGGAGGAAGCAGTCGCGTATGTAATTTTTGCTCGCGATTTGCGAAACTGGTTCCCCGTGCGCCTGCGCCGGCCAGTGTTCATTTCTAAACGAGCAGGTGATATAAAATTACGAGATTTTAATTTTACGACTGTGACAAGCGTTTACGGCCGAGCGTGCTTTAATTGTAATGCGCATTCCGCATGGCGTGGAATGTGCGGAGCTCGGTGGAATATTTGCGTTTTCAAATTGGATTGTCGTTAAGGAAATAGGGCACTTATTACGAGGTGATCTTGTGATGCTTCCAATGAGCGGTACTTAGAGGAGGGACTGTTGATTGTTGCGTTTAGTATTTAATATTTTATTTTATTTTTATACTGTTTATTTAGCGAAATAAAACGTTTACTTGAAAGAGAAGCAGATACGTCACAAAACGATATTTTTTGTCCTCAAATAAATAACCTTGAATCATCTGGAAACAGCAGCCACCGATAGTTCCCACGGTTCATCTTCGCTCCACAGCAAACCCATTCATAAATTCAAACGGCCTGCCCCGAAAAACGATCTCCTTCTGACCATTCATTTATTGAGGAGCAGAATAAAGCCCAACTGAAAGGAGAAAAAAGGTTGACAAAATTTGCATAGTGTCAACAATTAATCATAAATTAATTCACTTCATTCATTCCCAATTCTTCCTCTTGCTCCTCGCCGGGTGTCGCTGAATCGCATTCGGCGCACTCGGCGAAGGTGTTAATAAAATCTTCCTCTTTCGTTCCCGAGCCAACGACGGGCTAAACGAGCGGCAGCAGCAGCAGCAGCAGCCGGTAGCAGCTGCGAGACTTCGCACGCGGGTGTGATCCGTTCCGGGCCGGTGTCCGATTGCGATGCAACACTTCATCGAAAGCCACGACGACGACGACGACGAGTGCGACGATGCAGCTCATCTCGAAAGCGCGTGATCGCGCTCACCGGTCAATTATAAGTTTATTATTTTAATTCGGTGGCCCTTGTGCGGAAATGACACCTCAATAAAATGCGCACCGAACCCCGAGCGGTGGGTGCATAATTATCACCTCGAATTGTGTGTGTTTTTTTTCTCTCTCTCTCGCTTCTCTCGGTTCACTCTTTGCCCTCTAAAGCCGTGAAAGTTTGCTTCTTAAAAGTGCGAAAGATGGCTCATTTATGGCCTGTGTGTGTGTGTGTGGGGAAGGAGCCTATGCTCCGAGCATCGACCAGCTGGATGCTGGTAGGATGCTCCATCGTTCAAGAGACAGATGAGTCCGAAAAGAAGTAGAAAAAACCGATGGTCTTAAATAATTCGCCCGGTAATTCGAACTCATCATACCTTTTTTCGAGTGTGCGTGTAGGGGGAGAACAGATTAAGTGGTACAGAGGTGATGAGTCGTAGTTTTTTTTCTTCTTTTTTGGTTTTGTTGTCGCTCCTCTACTGCGAGGCTGCAGTTTAGTGTGATGGGGTGTCGGCAAGAATGAGCTTTTAAACAAAAATTCACCGGTGATGATGATGATGATGGCGATGAAAATGGCGATGACGATGCTACGATCAAAATCATCTTTCGCATGCGGGCTTACGCTGTTTTACGATCGCGAATTTTTGCAGCTTGTTGCTCACCGGCTCACCGGGCCAGCGCGTTAAACGGGCGATGAGTGATGAGTGCGTGTGTTAAGTGCAGGAAGAAAAACTTTAATTTTAAACGAGAATTTTTTACCCTCGTAGAATATATTCTACACTCACCAAAAGAAGGCAGAAAGATATAGTAGGGAAAAGCAGTGGCTTAAGCTACCAGTACCGCCACAAAGCTGTCTTACACTACGCTGACCTTCCTCAGAGGTTGCGTAGGCAGGGCACTGGACAAACCCATTGCCTGTGCTAGGTCAAAGATTTGCGAAAAAAAAGGCAAGCCAGCCCAGACGCGGAGTTCCGCGATCGGTAATAAAATTTAATGAAAGCTTCACCCAACAAATGATGACATTTATAGCACGACGCGCGTTAACGCTGGCTGTTGGGAGGGATTTTGCGCGTGCCGAAGGACTCGCCGCGATAGTTTTGTGGGTGAGGTTTGCTTTGCTTTTTCAACGGTCGAACAAGTTCTAATGCTAAGATGAAAGGCTAAGGCTAGAGTTATTTCTCCACAGTTTTAGATTTACACTCAGCAAATGATCGTATGTTTTATACATATTTCGAATAATTTATTTGTACTTAAAACAATGTGCCTAAAATGAAATCGATGAATAAAATGAATAGCTAAAGTGCATTCAATATTTTCTCCGACTTTCCTTCGAATTCTATTGCCAGAAACGATCCTTCCCCGCTATATTCCTACACCTATTTCGAAAGTGTCGGCATGATTATATGCAAATGATCGCGCTAATAACAACGGCCCATTGCGCGCTGCTCTTTCACGCTCTTTACTGCGCGAGACGACACCTTCGGTGATTTCGATACGATGAAGTTATGATACGTTATGCGCCTCCCTAATTCCAACTCCTACCCGGGCTTTCGAAGCCGCGCACGGCGAGCGCCTCTAATGAAGATATGCAACGAGCGCCTAGGCATGAGGCGACGAACCCCTTCCCGGTGCAAAGATGATCTAAAGGTATGACACCGATGGGCGTACGCGCGCACTATGCGAGAGCATCATCATCATGTTCATCACGACGCCGATTCAGCTCGAATCTCATAATAAACGCGCGACTAGCGAGCTCGCATTATTAATAGCCGCGTGTCTTCCTAGTCGCGTGCATGGATGCGTTTTTTCGCTAAGCGCACGGTTCTTCCGCTGGGTGCGTTCCCAATCACGGCCGGGCCCGGCTCGATCGACGGCAGGATGACAAATTTATCCGCATTGTTTTATTACCGCCTATCGAAACGTGTCGTGTCACGATTGTGTATGTGTGTTTGGATTGAGCAAACACGGAGCGAATATCAATCAATCCGATGCACGCCCCGTGCACTTTTTCGCTTTGGGAGATTTTTCATCTATGCGCTTCGAAGCGCTGCTCTTCCCTCTTCCGGAAGAAGATGTTGTGAAATTGCTTTTATTTTCCCCCCTGTGAGGACGCTTTTCTCGGCGTAATTATTGCGTTCTCGCGGTGTGGGCTGTGGTGCTAATACGCCGGCGAGGGCGTCGGTGGGATGCATCGCGAGAGAAAGTCGCGCCTGTCGCGGAAAGGTCAATCGAGCGTGTGGCGATAGCGTCTTCGTCGTTTTTGTGTGTTTGAAAGGGTCATAAAGCCGTGATTGGGCTTTTCTCACCTTCGAAGGTGAGTCTATTCTCTGGCTCGCGGAAGAAACAAATGTCCCGAGATGTTGCGAGGGTATACTCCCTCTCAATTTGTCTCACTCGTTCGTTGTAATAAGCAAAATATGAAGAAAGAAACTGTAAGTGATATTCGCCTCGAAACCAATTCCCACGACGACGCTGTAGGTGACGAAATAAAAAAGTCGCCGTAAATAAATTCCAAACGATCGATCGAAACCCACCGTAACCTCATAATCGATTGCCTGGGTAGGTCTGATGTAGTGAGATGCACGAAAAAATTCCACAAATTCGTATCCTGAGCCTCTCCTCAGCATTCGAGTGTGTTATTGAAAATAATATATTTTATCGGCTCACTTATGACTGCGTGTGTAAAAATATGATTGCTTCCAGCTCCGAGCAAAAAAAAACGCCATACCTACCCTTTTGAGAATAAATATCAGCTCAACAAGCCGCGTCGGATCTCCAGAAGTGCTGCCTCGTGGAATGATGCATTCCCACCGTGCGATATACATTGTGTGCGTGTGTGGGAAAAAGTAAACCCACCACCGCTGGTAAAACACTTCATCGTGGATCATAAATGCGGGATTCTCACAAAATTTCCAGCGACACCGTACGCAACCGTTACGACTGCGCGAATTTGAATGACTCTGGACGCTGCGTGTGCAGACCGGCAGGGTTAAATAAAAAAAAAAAGACTGTAGCGAACATAAAAATGACCACACGGCCCAGCCCGACGGGGGTAAGGTCAGCCGTTCGGAGGAGAGGGCAAATAAAAATTGCGAACAAAGCCGTACTGAAACGGAAAGTAATAAGTAAGGCGGAGACGCTGGTTGCTGGTTTTTTGGCAGAACCGGCCAAACCCATCCTCGCGACGGACCGCCGGGGCATGTCGAGGTCACGGATGTAATAGAGGAAGCCAAGAGCCTCTCCAAATTTTCTGCTTAGCGCTCGTAACGGTTGGCAGCAGTGGTCGTAAAGCGAGCGAGTTTTTGCTAAATAGAATTTGTAAAATAAAATTTAAAAAAATTCAGAATATACAATGATAACAACAATATTTGAACTAAAATATCTCATAATGTTTGACACATGGCATAAAAATAATTAAAAATACTATATAAAATAAAATAAAATAAATTAAAATAAATAAATAAATAAAAAAAAGAACACTAAACATGTTCGTTCCACCCTTCACTCCATTTCAAGCAAGCCCTGTCTCGGGTTTAACGAAGTTGCCGACCCCTGCACGAGAGGGCGCACCCACCAAACCGAACGGGGAGACATAAATAAAGAAGCCGACCTCCCGTTGCGGCGGGCTTTCGAAGATTTGGGAGTGGATGGCGTATGGACGCCTTGACCGACGCGTCGCCCCGAGACAGTGATCGACTCGCCGCGATGAGGTGATGAACTTAGAGACACCCACGCCGCACTTCAGCCCGATCGACATTAAACGACGTCCGTGCAATCTCGTGGCTCCGGTCAGTTTGGCATCCCACCGGAATGACCTCTTCACGGTGGATTTTTCATTTGCCCGCGCCTGCCTGAGCGACATTTGATTAAATTAACACCGTATCGGGGCCACCCGAGGCGAGACCATACATCCCGACCCGGTGGGACACTCAGGTCACGACAGCCGCCATCCACTCGGGGCACCTGGTTGGGGTTGGAATGCGAAATTAAGACTACCAGCGAGTACCTGCGCACAAGCGCCAGCGTGCCAAACGTGCCAGAAACGTGCAGTTTGCAAGGCTTGGCACCCGACTCCGAAATGAGTGGCGGTGGCGATCTCACATTAACATATTCCAGGAGGACTTGTTTTTATCGCCACCCCCCCCGATCCGTCCGAACCTCTGAAGCCACGGCTTTTCGTGTGTTTCGTGTGTGCGGGGCAGCAGTAGCAAAGGCGTAAGTAGCGCTACTACTAGACCATAGTTCTCGTTCGCGTTTGCGCGTTCATCAATCAAACAGGGAGCGAACAGGCGGGCAGACAAAAAAAGCCTCCATGGACCCACTACCACTCCTGAAAACGCCTCGGAGCTACTTGCTTTGGAGTTCTTCAAAGTGTAAAGCAACACACAAAAAAAAACACAGGCCCAACTCAACTCCCGGGAGTGAAGCGAATCCGCGCATGTGAGAGGCGTATTAGCTTGTGCGTTTTTTTCCATCTTCTCCCTCGCCGTTCCGCCGTACACGTTATCTAAATTGAATAAAACGATACATTCCTCACTCCGTTCCATAGACACATACACACACACAAAAAAACGCGAACCGAAACCACCTAAACTGGTCCACTCACATTCCACAGCGCGCTGGCCAGACGGCGACGACGACGACGTTACCAATCGGCTTGTTGCGGCGTTACAGCGTGCGATGTACACTGCGAGTTCGTGCATGGGACGTTGTTTAGTGGCGTTCTTGTTAGTCTTAAGTCGTCTTAAGTCCATTCCATGCTGAGCGAATATTAGAATGTACGTAAGGCGGGTTGGGGTGTGTTTTTTTTTCTTCTTCAATGCTACTCCCTCTTCCCCTTCTGGCTGCTTGTGGTATCGCGCTTCTGTTTTGCTCTGATACGCTCGCCCTGCATGCACGGTTGGCGTCATAATTTTAAGAGCTCGGGCATGTCATTTTAAAGAGCTATTAGGCGATCAGGCTCTTTAAAAACTGCAGAAGCCTTGAATGATAAATGGATGCACGTGTGTGTGTGTTTTTTCGTTTTGTGTATTTGGTAGGAGTGTTCGCTACTCCGAAAAAAGATGATTTCAAACTGTGGCATTCGAAATTCGAGATTGATTTGCGTTAGGAGATTTGTGTTTTGTGGCAATCATTTCAGAGCCAGTTGATGCATCCGCTTATCGTCTCTCAAGCGATCAAGCGATGCTATATTGGAACAATTGGTCAATACACTACTTGCAGCTTTTGCTGGAACATTTGCTCAGTGTTATTAACTTAATGTATATTTCATAGTGTTGTTTCATGTGGCATTAAATTCCACAGTTTATAAAAAAAATATTACTTTTCAATAAAATGTTCAGCATATTGTTAGTGAAAAATCACGACTTTTCCTAATAAATACCTCGTTTCAATAACACATGGCTTTGGTTGCTTCTCTGAGCAACCATATCGGCCTGAATCACGAGCACATATCCTGCACCGTTGGTGTGACTCCCGAGAGGCTGATAAATATGATAGTAATATATTGAAATGCATTCGCCACGGCATAGGTGAGGTCAGCCTAGCGCCTTCGGGGTCGAGATTTTCCGCGGCGAACCATCTCAAGCAGCGCATGCCCGCCCGTACAGAGAAAAAAGGAGCACAGAAATGAAATAAATTCACTAATCGCGCAACACAAGCCCCCGGCAGGCTTTGGAGCTGTTGTGTTGTGCCCACCGTAACCGGCGCACGACGAACGGAGGAGCCGGAGCTGGTGGAATTTCATCGATGATCCATGCGGCCCTAGGCAAACGCTCGGTTTTCGCGATAGCAAACGTCGCGTCCCGTGCCGTCCCGAGGGCCGGACTATCACGGGGCAGTCCGCACGGAACCCAATTAATGGGAGAAAATTCCTACCGTTTCGCCACGGCCCGGAGGAGCGCTTTGCATGATTGAATGAGAGATAATTTGTAACGATATTGTGAAATGGCCACTGCCGGGACCGGGACGACCGGGGTGTCTCGTGCTGGGTTTCGGTTTGCTCTCCTTTGCGTTTGCTCGCCCGCAGATGGTCGCATCGCGCCGGCAGCGTGAAGAGGTGAAGAGGTTTCGGATTTTGATTGAAAAAGAAAGAAAACGCTAGGTGCTGCTGATCAAAATTGCATTTTTCATGTTTCGCTCGGTGGGATTTGGAAAACGGGCTTGCGCTACCGATGCCCCCGTAACATACTGCGGGGGACAATTCGTGGTGGGTGGTCATCGCAGGACATCGCCTCGCATCAGACGGCTAGGCCTGGATGCAGCCCGAATCCGCATAAGCACCACCAGGATGATAATCTCTTTCATACACATTAATGTAGAATGCAATGCAACCGAACGAACTCCCGCTGTGTCAGTAGCAGTAGCATCATCTCGTTCGTTTCATTGAGCCATTTTGTGCAGCACACGATTGCATCATGCAGTGCACACAAATATGCAGAGC
Organism: Anopheles dirus; assembly: GCA_000349145.1. Lineage (NCBI taxonomy): Eukaryota > Metazoa > Arthropoda > Insecta > Diptera > Culicidae > Anopheles > Anopheles dirus. The sequence continues at coordinate 8,346,745 of KB673423.1, forward strand.
GATCCGTGCAACCGGCAGCAGCATCTGCACCGTACCAGCACGAGATTGCGATCTTGCCTACATTAGCGGATGCAAATTCGGAAGAAATGCGAACGAGAGGAGCAAATATTGCACCGGCTGCATCGCATTAGAGCGTTAGCGAGGGGTCCGTGTGGCTTTGCAGCGGATTTAAAATCATCATAATGAACTGCTGCTCCTTGCTTCACTCATCGTTGAAGTCTTTCGGTTCGTTGATGTCGCTGAACACGAACGACGAACCTGGCTTCGCGCGTGCGATAACTATTAGTGCGGAGGCTTGCGCCGCAGTTTGTAGCTGCAAGTTTCACCGCCACGCTTTGTGATAGGAGATAGGACGTTGGTTTGTTTTGCGTACCCGGAATCGAAGAAGAACTTTCATTTCAATTTGTATGGTGCATCGTTTCCTCGTAACCACGACAATCCTCCTAGAGGAACCCACAATTTGCTGCTAAATTAAGTATGCTCGTAATAAATTAATACGTTAAACAAACCGTATGCAGATGCACACTGTCACCAGCCGCTCAAAAGGAAGCAATAAGCGCGAATGGAAACAAACGCAACGCGGCTATTGACAGCAAAACAGCCATCGGAAAAGTGGCTCACATGCGAGATCATTATGCCTTTTTCGTTTGCAAAACTCCGTCGCCCATACCACTCTGCTAGCTAGCAACAGACGGGCAGAATGCACTGTGTCGTTTAAAAAAGGCTGTCAGACTCCCATGTGTGAGTGTGTATGTTCGCATGTGAGAAGATAATAGTCGCAGCAACGCACAATGCAACCTCCCTGCGATAGGCAACGATAGATTTAAATACAATGCTCCGTATGCACGGACCCGATGATGCGTAATTAGATGTCTCGCAGGGGTTTCGCCATGCTCCGGATAGAGACATCCATTAGGCAACGTGGACGGCGGCATCAGGAAGTGGCGGCGAGCGGACGACGAGGTTGAGGTTGTGTAACGAGGATATATCGATTTGTTCGGCAGGAATTTGGAGGTGATTGCGATCGGTAGGAGATGGTTACTGCCAGTCGATGGGTTTAATTGCGGCGGTTCGATACAATGTGTCGCTTGCCGTGTGTCTCGTTGGGATCGGTTCAATTTTTTGTGTCTTTGACTGTTTATTGAGGCTTGTATTTTCATGCCTTTATGAAAATATACGATTATTTAGTTCAATTTTGTAGTTTGTTTTTGTACAAAACGTGTCATTCTCGTTTAAATTCAATCAAGAGTACCATCTGCTCTGCTCCAAAGCCTCTTTTTAAACCTAATTCACTTTTCTAAGTCCGTCCGGTTTTCTCACCGTAGCTCTTTTGGCATTATTATCTTTCACCGGATCAGCTGGCGTTCGTGATCATCTTCACTGAACTTGAGCTTCCGGCGAGCTTCAGCACACGTCATCCCGTCGTCTGTTGACCACGTGAAGATCCAACGATGTTTTCCGAAGCGAGTTTGTGGTTTTTTTATGAGCCGCTGCTCCCTTGCTAAGTCTTCCGACTAAACATCCATCAAATTGATTGCAACAAGTTCGGAGCTGCATGGGATGCTTTCGGGGAGGACGGGGTTTTCGGTCTGTCATAAAAGCAGGAAGTATCTCTTCAATCAGTGCCAGAAGCAGCGGCGACTGGTTGGGCAGAGCCCGCTGCACGCTAACTCGATAAAGCAGGGGGTTTTGGTGTTCAATTCGGTGTCGAGCGAGAAGAAGAACACCCTTTTCCCATCACACGAAACGTAGCCAAGTAGATGAGCTAATTCCACTGGCAGTAATTTCATCGTGCTCGTCTGCATGCGTCCACGCGCTAGCGTATAGGCTTCGCTTTGTGTCGTTTTGGCGAGGCGACAAATCATCTTGATTTACCAGGCGCTTAATCCGTCCGTTTTTTCCCAAGGTTCGATTTTCGGATGCAAAACAACCGGCCTCTCGCGTCCAATAGAAAACAAGCCATCCTCGCGAAGACACACCGGTCAGATATTAAATTAAAGATAAGTTGATTGATTAGTCAGATGATCCGCGCGTTCGGCGATCAATCGGTCTCGATCAGGCGCTGGGGCTGGGTGCGGTCTTCAGCGAACCTCACATGGTTGCGCCTTCATACAAACACATACACATACGCAGACTTCTTGGGCTCTATAAATCAAATCGGCCCCGGGTACGACGGGAATGTCCGAAACTGGAGATACACAGTTCGTGCGGGGAGCGGCTCATGCTTTTTTGCGATCCACTCCAGACCTCCAGAAGGTGGAGGCCTCCGATAAAACTAGACCGCATTCATTCGATCCGACTGCGCTTAAATTGATTAATGGTTCGCAAAGTCATTCCACCGCTCGCCAAAGGGTGATGGGGGATTCCTGCTGTGTGTGTGTGTGAGAGTGTTTGGTTGCCTTTTTTGTGTTGTTTTAAATTTCGGCAATTTCGGAGCAGATGTTCGCGCATCGCAAGCATCCCTTCAGGCAGTCCGGACAGTTTTGGTTTCGTTCTGTACGTTTCGGGATCATGTTTTGATTGATTTTTTTTTCGTGTTTGGGTGGCTCCTAAGGGAAAAAGGTCGCGAACGAGAATTGTCATCTCGGCGATGTGACGAAAATTAACGACATCTCGTGTACGACATGACGCGCGGGTTTGGGGTTTTGGGTCCCTCTGATTCTGGCCGGTATTAAATTGCAAATCAAAATCATGTCACGGCGCAATAACGATGATACCGATCGATCGAACAGGCAGATCAAATGGCGCGATGAGATTTCCGAACACGGAATTGAAATCGTATGACAGATTTCTCGAAAAAAAAAACGTGTGTCACGCGATGTGGATCATCAGCGGTTTACGGGGAAATCATGATTGATGGGAAGAAAATGTTTCATATTTCTCATCTTCGGTTGGTTTTAGATTCGTAATTTAATCTCATCGTCATCTTCTCGATATACCTTACGTATGCAAATGGTGATTATGATGAGCTTTTGCTCAGGGAGATGGTAGAGAAATTCACGAAAAGCCCTTCCCGCGCTGGTTTCAATGTCTTCATTTAGATCGTAAAAGCGATCAGTGCGTCTTTTGGGGCGGTGCGATCGAATTCAATAGATTCGTGTTAGATTCGGATCGGAAGAAGAAAAAACTCATCTGCAATCGAATCGTACTGATCCGAAACGCTCCTCCAAGCATATAACAAAAACGCTCATTTCTGTTCACGTTCGATTAACTCGGTTGACACCAAAAAAAAAGAGGAAGGCATGAAGTAGATTTGGATCACTCTTTGATTTGGTCACCTTTCTTCGGATTTTAATGAATCGATTTAACGAAAAAGAAATCTTCTTGCGCTGGCCGCATCGCATCGTTCGATGCCCTTCATTACGGTACCGTGCGGGGAGCTGAGCGACAAAAAGTGACGAACCTGTGCCGTCATCACGCAACCTGCCACAGAGACGGTTTCGGCCGCGCGGTGGCTGTTTTTAATGATGACACTTTCGATTCGACTGGACGGTTGGCTGGGTTTCGGTGCTGCGGCCACCGGGCTCGGAGTGGTCAGTGTCGCGCCCGTTCGTGCAGTACATTTCTTTTATTTTCACCGGTTGTCTGAGGGTGTGGATGCGTGCGTACGAAACGGAAAATTGATTGAAGATCTGGATCGTACGGATGGTGCGTCGCTTCTTTGGCGGGTGGATGCGAGATCAGCACAGTAGGTCAGCGTGTTACGCAACGGATGGCACAAAAATAAAAGTGTGAAATCGATGTCACTCGGGACGGTTGGCGAGGGAGTGAATATGACGTGAAGACAATAAAAAGAGTGCTATTAAATTTATTCACGTCTGGCGCTGTGAGTGATGGTCGGGATGGCGTTAATGTTCTGAATAGTGGAATAGTGGATTTTTTTATTTCATTTTTATTACTGTACCAAAAATGAAATGATTAAATATTTATCTCATAAATGAAAAAGTTAAAATTGAAGATTAAATCAGATATTTATACAGCAGATTGCATACTTTAAGGCGCCATTGCACTAAATGACTCACAAAGTTTGAAGCTAACAGTTTTTGCATGATTGGAAAGTAATATTTAACAGATGTTATTGTTGATACCCCCAAGAAATAGCAAACAACATCTTGACTATCGTACAAATCTTCCGATAGCGATCATATCACCAACACCCGATCGCCTATTTAGCATAATCACACATTTTCCCACCGTACCGAACCGAGGCGCTTTAACCGCGCACATTTGTCATCGATACCCGCGCCGCCGCTAATGAAGCCATCGGTAGCGACACGAACCGAAACAGAACGAGATCATTTATGCGAGCGGGCGCGCTAATAGGTGCTAAATATTTTTCACATCCCGACCCGAACCGAACCGGCCGACCCCGAAAACCGATAATTGGCGATGGGAAAATCGGTTTCTCTGTCGCTTTGTGGGGTGCTTTGGACGGTGCTAAAGAGGGGGGTGATCAATTTTACACACTTTACATCAAACAAATCGTGCGCCGGCGGAGTAGAGGCGAGCGAGCGAGCGGGCGAGTGGCTTCCGCGACATGAAGAACGATTTTCGTTTAGTCAACGTCAACTGCGCTCCACGCCCCTGTGGTGCGCTCGGTTAAGCTTTGTTGTGAAAATTGAGAAGTTTGTGTGAACGTACGCATTCATCGCCGAGCGCGGAACGGAAGGGTGCACCCGGGGCAGCAGCAGCTGCTGCAGAAGCCGTCTCCCATTTATCAACATCGTGCGCGTAATTCGCTGCTGCGGCATCTTCTGCCGGGTTTTCCGGCCGGGGAGTTTTTTTGTTGTTGTTGTTGATCGCTCTCATTCGTTCGCTCTGCCTCATACCGGAAAGGCCGTCGGTCGAGCTTATAAGAAGATTAATTTCTCATCGAACCCGAGGCGTTCCAGGCAGCCAGCGGCGGCACAATCGTGCTTTGCGGATCGGCGATCATTTAGTGCATTACTGTCGATCAGCGCGGATCGAACGATCGATCGCGCGCCCGATTGGGATGAAATTTCACGAATGGAAAGCAGAAGATTAATCCACAGGCAGGGCGGGAAGCGAGTTTTGTCCTTTCTTTCTTTGGCCGGACAATTTTTGACAGTACGTGGAGAAAGTTTCCCTCACTCGGTTCGGTCCGTTCCGCAAGCCAAGCGTCGGAACGGAAGGGATCTAAGTGGAGATGCTTCATTTGCATCTGCAGATTTGCAACACCGTTAATAGTGTGCTCTTTATTTCTGTTTTCGAGCTCTACTTTCAACCCACTGGAGCGTGATTCGGTGGATTCGTTTCGAAACTTTTCTTAATCGTGCGTTTAATTGGATTAATTTGATGCCATGCGCAGCCGCACCGAGGACTGGCCTGGCACCGATCCGAAGTTGATCCAGTTCTTTATGGGAACGAGATGCGTTCACATCACACGTTTCTCGACATCCAATCGAATTTTGAAGGCGATTTTTGGATGGCCCCTTCCCCATGAAGATAGATAAGGCGATATTAATTGACAGACACACAGGTTTGTTATGCTCCGGACAAGCAAGACAGACGGCAGCGCGAGAAAAAACTGGCACTGTGCGCCCAACTGGAGTGGACACGACGTGTCATTTGCATAAAATTATGCCTCCCAACCAATCCGACCGCTCCGAACGTTGGCGTTAGACCCGTTTGCCGCCACTATCGGGTTCGTTTGTTGGATTTTTCACGGGTGGCTGCTTTCGAGCAGCAAGGGGGGACATCGTAGGATGCGTCTGTGCGTGGAATCGCCGGACTTGTGGCAGGCGGGCATAGAGCACACGCGCGCTTCGGCGATTGGCCGAACGAGCCACGTTCCGCTAGATGAGCATCCGGCCAGCCAATCACAGCACGTCGCGGGAGTTGATAATAAGCTGATAATAATATTCAATTTGAAGCTACGATCACCTTTCAGGAAGGGGGATGTGTGCGTGGCTTGGAGTCTGCGTTCCGTTCGATGCCGAAACGAGTTTGGCTACAGTCACGCTCATAGGTTGGCTTCATTCATAATTTATTCCAGGCAGCTCTGGCTGCTTTTTTTCTCTTCTTCTTCTCGTGTTGATCACATCACAGCCGAAGGACAAGTTTTCCGCGGACGGAAAGCGAAAAGCGCACCAATTAGGCAAGAATAAATTCCGACCGGGAGCAATTACACAGCGTTTTGGAAATGCAATTCACTTTGACGGGACGACGGAGAAAAATGTCGTCCCGTTTTGGGAGTTGGAACGATGGAATGAAAAGTTGTCACCCGCGACGGGGTGACACAGGTGTCCTTTCACCGTGAGGTTTGCTCATGTTTGGAAGGAAAAAGAGGAAGATTTGGGAGTTTTTCTTCATATGGAGTTATTGAGGGGCATTCATATGAGAAGTTATGTCTTTTGGACAAACTATTTAGACACTCTCTACAGGATTTTGTTGAAGGACTGCAGTTGAGTAATTCGATTTTCTTGATTCTTCAGAAAGCAGTTCAAACCGTCAACCAGAAAACCAGCTCCGTCCACGGGAATGGAAACGTCCTCGGGAGCCTCTCCGAAAGTCATGCGTAATGCCAATTAACTTGACGCAGTTTAGTGGCGCAACCCAGGAACTTGCCCCGGTACCGGGATTGTCGGTTCGGTTCGATCGATCCTTCCCGTCCGAAAACAACCGGCCTGCAGTTATAGCTCTTTCTTACACGTTAAACCCATCCTCCGTCACTGCTTCCCTACCAAAACGTGCACTTTGCGATCGTGAATCAGACGGAGCGACGGAGATAAAAGTTGATGTTAATGCGCCTGTGCACCGACCATAAATACACTATCGCGACTGATTGTTGCGCTGCAGAGCCGTCGCAAAAGGGGGGCGACGAAAACATACACTCGCAACTCGCCGGGCCGACAGATTCAGGGAGCAGAGAGAAAACAAGTGTGCTCTTGTTTCTCGTGCCACGAGGGAGCCACTCTTGGGCCAATTCCCAAACCTGCCTCCTGCCAGCCGGTGGACATTCGGGGGACGTTCCGCATCCGCCGGCGAGTCACCTTTCACTATCGAGCTATCCGGCCCGAATTTTTATGATGATGAAAGAGAAAGAGGGCATACGATGCGATTCCTGTCCCACCTGTTGATAGCGGAGCAAGGAGCTTGCGGTCGGCAGTTGGGCCGGTCGTAAGGGGGAAAAAAACGCCAAACACAACTTGATCGATATAAAGGATGGACACAGGCAGCACACGCACCGGGCCCGGGATCGAGACCGCAAACGGAGGCGAAAGCGCCGAGCGCTGGGCGAGTGAAAGAGCCCGCAACCGAACGGTTGCGCGAAAGTGAACCGTCGTGGCTGAAGATCGGCAGCAAAAAAGGAACGAAACGAGAGCACATTCACTTGTTGGCCGCGCTGGACACAAAACCCACGATGCGGCGCATCGTCCTCAGCGGCTGATGTCCGGTTGCGCATGTCTCTTCGCTGCTGGTGCTGCTGCTGCTGTTGACGCGTAAATTCAAATCAAATTGGATCGCTGGACGCTGTGCCGGAGGTGGTCGCGTTTTTCATACGGCGATCACCCTTTTCATCACCCACCCACCCGCCCCCGTGCTCGGGATGGGGTGTCCGGATCCGGAGGCGGATATCAGATCGGTTTGTGTTGGCGGCAGGATCGCCTACTACCGCTGGCCGATTGGAAAGTGAACTAATTTACGGAACGCATGAGCAATGGCAAGGGGTTGATGGGTCACGCAAAGGAAGCGGAAAGCGGGAGAAAGATGTGCTGGAGGAGATCATCCCGAGGCGAGCTTTATGAGAAACAGGTTCGTTTCGATGATGTTTGGAGTCCAAAATCTGTCCATATGGGATAGATGCAACAATCCGGTCTGGAGTACATTCTGTAAGTCAGATCGTCTTCTCAACTCACACCGGAAACACTCCGATGATCATTTTTTTAATGACCCAACACCAACACTGCCTGCTCGGGAAGATCTCGCCAATAGCCACAGCCACCGCAAATGCACCGTTTGGCGTGCACGATTTGTTCGCCAAATCGCTCCTTGCCGCTCGCATCCAATTAACCGTCTCAATCGGTTCCCAATTTTGCTGAGCGCAATTCAATAGTACGCCTAGCACGTGCTTCATTTCAACGCGCTTCGCCAGCGCTCCGCGATCGACGACGGTGGTGGTTTGATGATGCTCGAGCAACTACTCGCTTGTGCGCCGAAGAAGTACTCGAAGAAGTTCTGGCACGATTCCCGTACCATTCGGACCGAGGGCAAGAGTCAGTATTGCGTTCGGTGAATCGTGCCTCAAGGAAAAGGCAGACGATTGAAGTAACAAGACAAACAAACGCTTGAAGAAAAGCAATGCCAAGATCTAGGGAGATCGGTTGTCGGGAGTTCGTTTTGCTCGCATCGTTCGTTCTCGCGCAAGAACAGTCGAATCATTTCCTCTATTCGCACGCGTCTAGTCTCCCTGTGTGTGTGTGGGTACATGTTGGAAAACATTGGAAATCGTTGGCGCGTGCGTTGTTGAATGCAATTACCACTAATGAGACGGATGGATCTTTAAGAGATTTGAATATTCGCACCTTCCAATGAGTGGAATGAGCATTGCAGATTAGTTAATAATGAACCGATCGATATGCTCAGAAAGGGAGAGTGTGATCGATTGTTAATGATTTGATAGGTGTTTTGGAGATTATTGGATTAAAAAGATCTTCTGGAAGACATTAGGGTCGAGAAGATGATTAGTAGTTAAACTAACTAGCTAAATGATGTCACTCTAAGATATTCTTCTCTAGCTGGCTCGCGAAATGAGATCATGAAAGTTCTACCCTTTCTTCCAACGCTATCTAGCGTTTCTCTTTTAACGATCGCTTTGCCGCTCTAGCACACATGCAGCCACTTGCTGCTCGAACAGAGACGTCCACATCCACCCACTCGCAGATCAACCTAGTGCAGCCTAATGACGCACTCGCCGTTGACAGTGCGGCGGCTAGAAAAGCGTCTCCGCCGCAAGCCGGGATTGTTTTAATTAAAATGTATTCGTATCGAGAGCAAATTGAATCGCGTCCTCGTGGAGAGTGTGTCTGCTGGGTAGAAACGTGATGACGTCCGGGCGCAGCCTCACGGTGCCGACGCCGCGGAGGTAAAGAAAACGAGAGCGATTGCGCGGCAGTGTATCGCCATTTTTGGGGAGGCACACTTGCTGTCCCGGCCGTAGAGCAAGCCGTAGGAGGGCAATTAGTGCCGTGAGTAGACGACATCGGTGGAAGACATCGGGACATCATTAACAGTGCGATCGGTGCGATCGAGTAAGGAAGCTTTCTACGGCGTTTCGTAACTTACCACTGGCTGGATTGGATGCGTCAGTTAAGATTCCACCGCACGAAGAACTCCAGCGCCCGAATGCTCAAATATTCCCAATTTCATCACTCAAAACATTGGTTCAAGCAAACGCACTTCACGCCGCCAAATGCCACGCACGAACAACCGGACGCCGTCCGTGTCGGATTATGTACTCTCTCCGCGCTGAAGCACTCACTAGGAGCTTGTCAATTTCGGGTTCCGGTACCGGCAAACAACTGTGCCTTCTGTTGAGGAGGAGGTCGTCCCCGATTTGTCTGGACCCGATTGCTCCTAATCGCGATCGCGAGCGTCTTTTGGAGAGGTCTCCGGCCCCCGGGGGTTTTACTTAAAGAGGTGGCGTCGGCGGCACCGGTTTGTTCGAACAAACAGATAATTCACTGTGCGCTTCACGAGAAGCAGCCGTTGTTGTTGTTTTTTTCTTGGAAGGAATCAACGTGACACTTTATTGACTCTCACTCTTTTTACTCACTTCGTTAAAACAAAAAAAAAGAAGCCAGATTCACCACGTCTTGGCGTGCTTGTCAAACTTCACTGCAGTGCGCCCACTTCACACGACCGAAACGACACATACACACATGCTCACGCGCACACACTTCACTTCACTTCACCACTCGACCTCTCTCTTTTCCGTGACTTTCTTCCGGTTTGTTCACTCCCGTCGAACCCGCTCGTTTGAATCCCTGTTGATTGTTATTTGGACACTTGACTTCCACTCGAGCGCAACAATGTTGAGATGGGACACTTCGGCCCGATTGGCGGGAAGACGCACACAATTTATGTCACCGAGGCACACTCACCGGTCACGCCATGGTAGGGCAATCTGCAAAATAAAAACCCAAATAAGCAATCAGGAAACGATCACATCATCATCATCATCATCATCAAGGCCACCCGTTCGCTGGTTTGCAACAATGTATCCTTAATCGCCGCCGCGAAGCACGCAAGGATATCAGTCACTCTCAAGTGATCACTTTTTTCCCTGTTTGACCAACAACAAAAAAAACATCGCAAGTGAAAGGATCGCCGAGTGGACGCGTCCGATGAGCCCTCTGATGGAGGCCCTGGCACCAAGGGCTTGGTGTCGATTTTAGTAGGTTAAATGAGCGTTTTTTTTTCGCTTGCTGCTCCTCTTCTTTTCTCGTCTGATCGAGAAAAAAAAAAGACAAACAGTCCCAGTGTGCTCTTTCCGATCCTGGCGAAAAGTCACACGCGCACTCATTTCGCGGGCCGACGCGAGTAGGCCGATACTTGAAATTATTTATAACACTTATACAACGTGCGGGCCCGCGTGCGCGCGGAATCGGGCACAAAGAGCGAATGTCAGTGCAGACTGAAAAGGTCGGGCAGATGGGTCGCTGCGATGGGCAGCCGAGCGCGCGTCCTGCCGACGCCCGGTGTGACCATCCTGGAAGAATTTTAATGCAAACGGCACGCGAAACAACACACACACACACCGACCGACACGGTACGCACCGTAAAGGTCAGCCTCAATCTTGACGTTTTGCGCTCTATCAATCGACCTTCATGTGGTCATATTTTAGTGGTCGAGCGGTTTTTTTTTGCTTTATTAATATTCTTCTTGGAATTTTGCACGCGCGCGCGCCTGCGAAGCTGATGTTTTCGTGTCGCTTCTTCGTTTCATCTCGTCCGGGGGCTTGACATTCGGGCTGGCCGGTTTATTTTTGAAAATGATTTTATTTCCAGGGCGGACGTGAGCCGCGTACGAGCTCGCTCGGGCAACAGTTGATCTCGATCTTTGGCCTGCCTGTCTGGCTGTACGTGGAATGCGATGTTTCCTGCCCGGGCGTCATTGGGCGTGTGTATGTGTGCGTAAAAGGTTGGGATTCAAGGCTCTATCCCTTCAGGTGAACTTTATGTTGCCGCTCTGATTGTTGTGACAGTGTTGTGAAATTATTATACTGCTTTTTAATAACTCCCCATGAAGATCGCAAAAATTGATCTCGCTTTCTTACGCAAGGAAGCTTTGATAGTCTTATATCAGTCTGATATGAGCTTTATAAGACTATGTTGAAAGTAAACGAAAACAAAGAAGTCTTTATAGAAATCAAGATTTTGCTTTAAGCTTCAAAACATTATAGTTTAGCAGAATATAACATATCGCTGATAAAAATGGTCTCAATCAATGCGAAAGCTTGCCTGCATCACTTTTGATCCTACCCTTAATTTGTCTTCCTCACCGACAACTCAACCACCGCCGATCATCCGATAAAGGTCAGTAGCGGAACTGCCCGGGAACTGCCCTCCTGCTATCTCTCTACTTCCCTCCCGGTCCCAAAGCCCTTTCGGTGGCCCAAAAATGCCACCCGTTTTGTAAAAGGGCTCCGGGAAGACCGATGGCTTGTGACGCCGTTTTATTAAAAGACAGTCAACGGCGGGCCAGACAGAGCCTGTTTGTCTTGCGCGTATGTGATTTTGTTTTTTGTTGCATTATTATTTTCGGACCGCGAAGGAGGATGTTACCCGCGAGGATGGAAAGTACGGCTCCCCTCTTCTTTTTTTGCTGGAACCCCGAGGGAGTCACACCATTAATTAGCATGCGTGGAGCGTGAGCGAGCGAGGCGCCCGGGTCCCACAAAAAAAAACGCATCGAAAGACGACTGTCCAAGGATGGACGACAGCAGCAGCGAGCAACAACAACGAAAAAAAGTCCTACCCTTCCCGGGAGTAATTAGCCAATGTAGTCGTAATCTACTCGCACAAGGAGGTGGACGAGTGTAATAAATTTTTAATAATTTAATCAACCGAACTCGAACCCGGCCAACGGTTCGGGCATCGGTAATTGGGCGCTCTTTCGCAGGCACAGAGTGTTTTCTTTTCCCCCGTTTTCGTCCCCCGGTCGGTTCTTTGCCGGCTGGCTGCATTCGATTATTTTATTTTTATCCACGGGCAGCCTCTGGGGTGAACGAGCGGCGTATCGGGTTGCCTTTCGCGCGGCGACGCTTTTTTGACGCGTTGTTGTCGCCTCCCCGAAGTTGTGCGGCCCGATTCCGATATGCATCTCGCGGGGTTGTACACGTCGAGGGGGGCGATAGTGAGTGCGGTTTTTTCCTCCCGATTTTCCACCCCATCGAACCCCAGCGTCTCTATGCGGCGCACGATAATGTTGCGTTCTTTACGCACTTCTCTCTCCTTAATCACATGCACAATCAGCGAACGGGATGAGATGACATTCGCGCGAAGAAAGAAAGGCGTATGTTTGAGGTTTAAATTAAGGCGACACTGTTATCTCGTTCGCTCGGTCCGGAAGCGTGTAGGAGCACGAAATTCGAAATTCGGACACGAAACGCGCACGGACACACACGCGCCCGGATTCTCACTCTGGAGACACAGTTTTTTTCTGTTTTCGCACGGATTGTTACAATTTTCACTTTCTGTTTCACGTGAAGCACCAGCGCTTATCCGTGCGCGGTAACGCGACGATCGAACTGGAGCAGAAAGGTAAACCGCGCTGCCGACACAACTGGTGCAACTGGTCGCATCCGCCGCCGACCAGGACTGCAATCATTTGTCATTATCTTTAATCGCACGGCACGGCGCGAACCAGATACGGTGTGTTACGAGCGTTTCCTTTCCGTGTTTGCCGCACTTGCATGTTGTTTGTGTGTGTGTTTTTTTTCTGCGGCTTGAATCACTTTGCGTTTCGTTTCATATGCACCATACACTCCGCACCGATGAATATTATACGAACTTTAGCAAATGTTTTACACCAGATATTTCTGAGCTCAGTTTCTGGTTTCTCAGTGTTAACTGTGCTTTTGAGCCGGAATCCGAAATTTGCTTGCATATTTTTCCTCCATCACTCTTTCCCATTTTTGCACCACTTATTCACCGCCGTCCACCACACAAGGACCATAATTGAGGATGAGCTAATTTTCGCTTAACCCTAACGGGCCGCATCCATCATCGCACCAGCGGAGTGCATGTGTTTTTCCGGGTTTGTCTCGATTCCGTTGCACTCTTCCCTCTTCCATCCGACCACCGGTTTCCACTGAGCGGGTTCGTCGCTTACACCATCCTCAGCCGCGGACACGCTGATGTCACTTGCAGCGCGGTGGGTTTCACTTTCCTTGCCTAGTTCGCGATCGGAAGTGCGTGCGGAACTAGTTCACCCTAAGCCGGGCGAGGTCCACGCGGGCCGTCGAAGGAAACGCTTCCGGTCCCGTGCGTTTCTCGGCCCGGGCTCGGTTTGCAATGAGGCCGAAGATTAGAGCGGTGCGACTTGGCGACGAACGCAATTAGTGCTGTCGCAGTGCAAGTCACACACTAGACGACATTCGCGGGGACTCGCGTATGTGTGTGTGCACGTATTTTTTCCACAATCGACTTGACCACTGGTTCATAATAGACACGTTCAACGTACACGCTCGCCGATGGGAAACGAGGAAATGCGGAATGCTGTTAATTAAACCGTCACTTGCGATGCACTTCGATCGACTTAGTAGCACTGGTTTGGAGCGATTTCCATCGTGGTAGATTGACCCACTGTTTCACATCTGCTTCGCACCAGCGTTATCCTTCAGCTTCTTCCTTGCACACTGCACTAGCACCGATAGATCACTCACCGTTCGTTGCATATGAACCGAAAACCAACGAAAGAACACGGCGGATTGATGCGGGATGATGTGCCGCGGTCGGCGATTCCGCGATGACGGGCGTGTAACACACCGCGAACGCGCCACGAAACGGTAACACAAACGGCGTGATCGGTGCGATCAGCGATCGGTGAAGGTATGCGCGCGCGACGTCTCAAGACGGTCCGTGCGACGACCACGACGAGACGATGCGATGTGCGCTCGGTTCCGCGCCCGCCAGGGAGGAGGACGAACGCCCGTCGAAGATGCTGCGGTGCCGCAGACTCCCTTCGGAGGGAAGCGGTGCGGGCGCGCGCGCGCGCGCAAGCCAGCACGCGTGTGAGCGAGTGCGCGAACGCGAGCGCGAACGAGCGCGAGCGTGAACGTGGGGGCGGGACGACAAACGAAGCGGCGCGAGCAGTCGTCCGAAAATCAGAGCAAAACGAGCGTGCAGCAGCAGGGCAGCCGTGCGGTTGGGTTTCATCTCCCGCGGAGAGTGGAGAGCTTTCGCAAAGTAGCTCCGGCCGGCCGCACCGAAAGGGGGAGATCGATACAGATTCCAGTGGGGTGGCTGTACTCCATTAACGGGTTCGCTCGCGTCCACCGACTAGAAGCCTGCTCTCCATCTCGGCAACTCGATCTCTTTCTTCTTACCACGAAGCCTCTCTTCGTGGCGGTGCAAGCGACGAACCCCGTGGCTGATGAATCGCTCCAGAAAAGGCGCTCTTTTACCTTCACGAGGCGGGGAAGGGAACGAGGAGGTGCGTTGAAGGGGTGATCTGATCAGCTTCTTTCATTCATCGCCAGCTCTCCGGTACACGTACGATCGCATCAGTACGCCCCCACTCGTGCGCGCACTCAAAGCTCCAGCCCGGGTAACTCACTCACGCCCGCGGTTCGGAGCTTTTCGGGCACTCAGGTCCACTTCGTGCGGTACACGCACACACACTACCGAGCCAAGCATAACGACCAGAACGAGAGCAAAGCTCACCCGGAGGAACGTCTGCCTGTGGCGGAGCGAGTGTTGCTCTCGCGATTCGAGGTTCGTCGCTTTGAGTCTTTCGTTCGTCTCGCTGTTACGGAGGGAGGTTTGGGTTTTTTGCATCAAAACAAAACACGAACACGAGCGTGTGCCAGTGTGTGCGCAGGTTTGTGGGCACGAAGCGGTCTGCCGGTTTTTGCAGCGCATCATCCTTCTGTTCGAGTTACGCGCGAGAGCAGTACGCGCGGAGAGCCGATCGGATGCTGTTACGATCGTCCGCGCCACGAGCTGTGCTGTTCGGGGCAGAGCGTACTTTACGTGGAGTGAAACGGGATTCAAATTTAATGATGCAATGAACTTATCTTTCAGTTTTTGATTTATAATAAAATTTAACTAGTTTTTGCATTCTAAATATATGAAACAAAATGATAAATTTATATTTTATTAATCACCAATTTCTTTCCTTATCTCAATGCATTGGCATTTTTTTTCTGCTTAGGTCAAACGTTCGACCTATCCCGCCACACACCAAGGAGGACAATAAATTTTATATTCTGTGCCGCTGCATTCGAACCCGGCGTCGTGGCACAAATTAAGACGTTAATTTATCTTAACTATCCGTTTTTATTGGCCAAAAAGGTTGCTTAAGGTAAGGTTGGGTTTAGCGTTGCATTCACCGGCTCGAACCGAACCACACCGAAAGATACGGTCGGCTGTCTTCAAAGCGTATGTTAGACGAACGACTATTAAAATGCAAATATGATAGAGGATG
The DNA here is from genome assembly GCA_000349145.1 of Anopheles dirus. NCBI lineage: Eukaryota > Metazoa > Arthropoda > Insecta > Diptera > Culicidae > Anopheles > Anopheles dirus. Next base: position 8,362,418 of record KB673423.1, read on the forward strand.
CTGAATCGCGGCGATAGGGTGAGTTGGCTTTGTTTGCTTTGCGAGGCGCCTTCGAAGTGCGTTGATGATGGTGTTCCGGTGATAAGCAGAGTAGTTTTGGCTGATATTTTAGCTGTGATATTTCCGACAAATGTCATACTTTTATGATATTAAATCTTAAAACTATCGTTAAAAAGCGTTTTAAGATTTTTTTCTGTGGATGTTCAGGATTGAAATAGCATGTTTTCTTATTTCATGACGTTTTTTTTTAAATAACAAACGTATCGTGAAACCATGCAAAATAGAAACAAATGCCAACCTAAGCAGCGTTACCGAAACGAAACCGGCACATCCTGTAGCTGAACCTACATTTTCCAAACAATCAACATCTTCAACTGCTTGCGCTGAATCCCATCCACGAAATATCACTCCTCTCGGGCAAAGAAACCAAAAATTAGAAACTGTTAAACGTCGTTAAGTTTTTTCTTGCCGTGCCGTGCGGACGGTTTTGTCTTCAATTTTCGTCCGCCACATTGGCCCATTTCAATCATAACGATCTTCATCGCCTCATCATCATTCCTTCGGGAGCAGCATCTGAATGCTGCTGGTGTCTCATCGAACCGTAGCAAACCTCTCCGGAGCCGGCCGAGGGAGATGATTTGGAGCAATGGGGCGTGTGTGACCGACGGAGAGGGTCCCAAACTAAGGCAGAGCAGACAGGTAAACGGGCTCAGAAAAACCAATTTCCAACTTCCGTTACATGTCATTTTTCGAGCGACGTTGGCTCGGAGACGGGTGGTGATGATTAACTAAACAAATGTCTCTCCTAATTTCTGAGCAGTGAGTGAGACAGAAAAAAAATCACCCGAGCGCTACACATAACAGTGCCGGCTGCAGTGGTTTTGGCGAAGACTTCGAACAAATGGTAGCAAATGGTAGAAAATTAGGGAAAACAGACCAACACACGGGCAAACAGGGTAGTAGAAATGACCACTCAAACCGTTCGTCGGTTCCCTTCCGGCCCTGTGCTCTCTCTCCCTCTCCCGGTTCCCTCCCACCGTGCCAGCATTGTATGGAAACCGCTCGGTACCGCGATCGTAATCGACGACAGATTGAAGTTGATGTCAATGTCGCTTCCGTTCTCGAAATGGATCGCACCTGAGGTCGCTCAATCCGTCGTTCATTCACACTTGTTTGCGCGAGCGGGGAAACCCCTCAATTAGGTGCAAAGAAAAGGCTTTATTGCTTGCCTTCGTGCTGTGCTGGTGGTGGTGGGCTGAGTAGGCTCGCTTAAGAGAGGCTAACTGTTTTATCCGATTTAACGATTTAGTCCGACCGGGGTAACCGGGCGTCAGGGTAATGGGGCTTATGATGAGTTTTTCGGAGGCGAGCAGTGCTGTGCGCTGCAGTGTTCGTGTTAATCGGGAATTGCTCTATTTACGCTTTGTTGCTGTGCTTAATTGTGTAAATGAGTAGTGAAATGGGCTGCGGGTAATGTGTGCCGTTTGATGAAGCTGTCGCCGACGTAATTTCGGTCCGTTCTTGGAACGCGGTTGTGAGCGGGAGTACTAATGCATCTTTGCAGATATCTGTCGAGGAAGATACTGTTTGGAATTGTGGAAATTTAGTAAAAATATAATTTAAATGTATCGAGCTGCTGAATGGTTATGAATGACTAATGGCTATTGAGTTGTGGACAAACTTTGTGTACAATATATGATACCCGTATAGGGATTCACGGATCTGATGGCCTCTTTTTGTTGATTATATTTATCATCTGGCAATCGATTTTTTTGTGTTTTTTTTCTAATATTTATGGGTCAATTGTTATAAATCCTATATGGTGAAGAGCAACTAACAATCTACTAACATTTGCTTAGAATAAAATTTGTATTCTGTAATACTGTTTACCATGAATAATCATTGGGTATATGTTGTGCAATCAAACCAAAATCCTTATCAACATTAAATGGGCCTCTATCTACAAATATCCACCACCAGTAGTGGTATACTCTCCGTCTACTCCGTCTGTACAACAAACACACAAACCCCATCACCACAGATCTTAAGTCACCGTCAGTACACGCTCACAAAGGAGCCATCGAGTGCACCAGAGCACCAGAGCACGGCAGAACGGCCCTAGACCGATTTATCAATTAGAAAGGCATCACCCGAGCGCGCCTGCGCGTACTGGTCACACTGGTCAGCCATCTGAGCCACCCACAACCAGCCACCAGCCACCACCACCACCACCAGAAGGCTTTCATCTTCCTCGACCGGCCACACCCTAAAGCACAACCACATGTGCTCGGGCGGCCGCGGAAAAAGCGTTTCCAAAACGAGGGCCACCGAGCGCGCGGATGATCGCGTACGGTCGATCCGGATAAGCCCGCAGTGGGCCGGAGATAGGGACGAGGGCTCTTGTTTTGCTATTTTCTTACCGCAGCCTGACATAAATTAAACGCTCGGGCCCTTATTTGCGAGCGATAACAATAAATCCCTTGCCCACCAGGCTTAACGAGCCCGGGCGACCGTCGCGAGCGTTGTCTTGCGCGCCGAATGGAGGATAATTAATTTGCCTACAATCGGTCAGTTTGTCTATTAAATGGTCGAATAATTACCTACCCCGAGTGCTGGGTGGACCGACGGAGTTTGTTTGTTTCGGCTCCGGGTTGCATTTGATCGCCACCGCGGTGGGCTCGTCGTCGTGCCGTTCTTCTTTTATTTTCATTAAATTAAACATATTAATTCCATTTATCAACTGCACCGAACTAAACTGCCAGCCTGCGTCCGTCCTACTCGAAGTGGACCAGAGAGGCAGCTTCACGGGCGAAACTTTCGATGATTACCTTACATCCAGCGGGGATCGTTGCGCATGGGGATCTTCTCGGTGAGTGCACCGCCACTTTTCAAACGAGCAATCTCGAGGTTCGTCGCTTAAACACCCTGCCACAAGTCTTTCGGCTCGCAGTATCGCAAATGTGCGCGTGTGTGGTCAGCGTTTCGTGGGGCTGTTTTTTGCGCTGCCTTCGCCTTCGTCCGCGCATAAATCAAGGGAGTCCCTTTTGCGGTGGGAGATTCTAGTCGGTGAAATAGAAAGTGAAAATCGACCATCGGGTGTACGTGTAGGCTCTTCTATGTGCATTCCCCGTTGCGTTGCGTTCGATCGGTTCGAAACGGTCTCGCGCGGCGTGGCGGGGTTTTTGCAGTTGGAAAAACCCCTGGCAGCACTAGGGAACCAGCGACATCGTATCGCGAACGGACTCGCTTTTTTTTATTCGTACTCCACCGCTGCAACGGTGAGGAAGAAACTGGAGCTGCAGGAACGGCGGCACGGTGCAGCTGCAGAAAGAAAATATTGCCCCGGCCGGGGCCGAGCGACACGATATGGCCACGAGCCACGAGATACGTGTGGATAGTGGCCGGCCAGTCCGGGGCCCTCTCGCGGTCACGCCGGGGCCAGGAACCGTACCAGGGCACCCTGCCGAGTGTTTTTTGTTGTTTGTTGCTTCGCTTTTTTCCCCGCACTCCGGAGCGGTGGTCTAGTTTTAATCTATTCCATAAATATATGAACACGCTCGTGGGTTCACGCGCAGCGCGGCCCATTCCATTCTGGCTGGCGGTGCCGGGCGAAACGAACAGAGCGAACGGCCCGAACAGGACCTGCCCCCGGGGGGGGGGAGGAGGGATGTTGATATTGTTATCGCACGGGGAGAGTTTATTTTTTCGCCTTCGCCGCTCTGTGCACGGCCGAACACTTTATTCTCGCCTGCCCTATTCATGCTCCGGACCGCTGTGCGTTGTGCACCAATTCCGGTTTCGATTGCCGCGCTGGCTGCAATGTTGTTGCAAGTTGCAACCCTCTCTCTCTCCCGCCAGGGGGTAGCTGTGGGTGCAAAAAGCGACCCATGCGACAAAGGGTGTGGCACCACCGAGTGTGTTGGACGGGGAAATGCACCGCTTCTAAGACGATTTCGCTGTTTGGCCGACTATCCGCCCGTGATGGCTTGCTCCTTCCCACAAACCTGCTCTTTCTCTCTCTCTCTCTCTCTCTCTCTCTCTCTCTCTCTCTCTCTCTCTGCTCACATGAAGTCGATTTATGGGACTGCAGAGCTAAAACGGAATCGTGTGCGCGTGTCTGTATGTGTACCGTTCTGCACTGCAGGACTCTCGTTTTTCGGTGCCCGGCCCGATGAAAGTTTAATCATTTCAAATAAATACCCTAATGAGTGGTAGAAACGAACGTTCAACCGCACGATCGTTTGGCGGGCGGCCAGCTGGTGTGCCGTATCGGGTGCGAGTTGTTTATTGGATTTGATAAATTTCGGTCGCCTGCGGGGAAGCTTTTCCCCGCTTGCGATTGCTCTCTATGGGACTATCGGTAATGTGAAATTGAAAAATAATTTCCTTATTATATTTTGCGCAATGGACAGGACTTGAGTGTACCATGTCATGGACTAATACTGATCCATAGATCGTTGCTGGTGGTACCATTGTTAGTGTTAAGTATAGATTTACTTTACTGTTTTCTATAGTTATTTTGAGTAATAAAAAACGAATTAAATCTAAACTCAATTGAATCTAGACTCATATATGATATTTTATTATGTTTAAAGTCAATTCAATAGAAATAAATAATAATATATCTATAACCAAGATTGTAATCTAATTTATAACCAAGCTCTGCATGGTAAATTACAAAAATGTCGTATCAAAACTTAAACAAACGTGTCCAATATTGATCAAAAGTCCTTTCTCTTCCATCAAAAGTCACTTCTCCAAATTCACCCCATACCGACTGTCTTATTGTTTTCTTTTTCATCTCCTAAGGCACTCCACAAACAGTGTGTGTGTGTGCTCCAGTTTCACCACCACTAGCAGCACGCACTCCGGTAGTCGGTCTCCGCTGATATCGTTGGATCTCTTACTTTGCATCTTTCACCCGAGCCGAGTATGACAAGCATTAACGATCGGGTGGCCTAATGGCGTCGCGGGTGATGATGCAACGGCCTTCAAACCCGACCCGACCGGCGCGGAGCACCAGATAAAGCCGCGAAAGGAAAGCCCGTCCGGCCGTCCGTCCGTCCCCGAGGCACTGGATGCATTATCAGCGCTAACGGTGCGCGTCAAAGTCGAAAATCGTCGCCCGGCTGCACGGAGGTTCGCGCCGGGAGGACCCCTACTCTTATCAAACTGTCTCAATCTCGTTACGAATTCCAATTTGTTTACGAATCTCCGTTCCAACTTTCGAGCGACAGGGGAACTATTGCCGAGCGCTAATCACGCGCACATCGTGACGCAGCGTCATCGGCCGCGTCGGATGCTGGATATCGGCCCCCTTGCACTCAAGGTGTCGCAGATGGTCCAAGATGGGGAAAATCAATCAAAGAAAAATCGAAACTTCATTTTCGGACCGAGTTACGGGCGACCCGGGCTTCTTGCAGCTGCGGGTGAGCTGCGTTTCTGGAGAAGGCTACCGCTTTAACTGTAACGGATGGAATGTGTTGCTTTGGATCATTTCGTCTTCGTCAGCAGGATGACAAGTGGAACACACGATCGCGCTCGGCAAACGCGACACGCGTTTCAAGGTCCGCTTCTGTCCGGAGTTCGTAGAAATGCGCTGACAATGCAAACGACAGCGGGACGACGGCAATGATGATGGTGATGATGATGTACCACTCGGACGCTTCTCGCACGAATCGTATTTCGATCAGGCCTGAATTCGTCACCGAAAACACGCACCGTCGAGGTAGTCGACGATAGTCTGTAGCAGGCGTTGGTCTTCACCCCAGCATGCGTGTTTTTTGCTCGCTCTCTCTCTCTCTCACCCGTCTGTTGTCTCCACAGAACTCGTCCAATGTTCGCGAACGACCCCTTCACGCCGGTGGAGCCAGAAGACGGACGCGAAGAGCCGGTTTGAAGCCGTTTCGAAATAGTTGCTCCAGTTTGTGCTATTATTTTATCACCCTCGGCCACTGCCATCGCCGCCTGTGTGCGTAACCATCACCGCGGAGCACGGAGAAGTGCTTCAAGTTCAGTTTCGCTGGCATCGCCCTCGGGGCATCGTCTCTCAAAAAAAGGCCCCAAGCGGGCCCGTTGCGTGGCGAGGACGTGGCGAGGTGCTGACGACGCAAGCGGGCGAGCAAGAGAAAAAAAAACAGCAATATATTCATGCGAGCAGAAGCAACATTGAAAGTGAGATCGGTTGGCCATCGCATCCGAGCATCACCGCACCCCAACATTGCATGATCACCCGGGGGTCGGGGCGCTGGTGCTCGAGTGGGCTCTGCGGCCATGCCGGTATGTACTCGGCACGTTGAAGGAGCGAAACAACAGCAACAGAAAAAAAACGACAGCATTTTTCAGGTGTGGCAATCACAACACGGGCCGCAGTAGCAGCAGCAGCAGCATCAGCAACAGAACGGTTCTCCACACCGGCGGCTTCTTCCCGGCCCCGGCTGCTCACTGTTCACTGGGTTTGGTTCAGCTGACAACCGAACGATATTGCCGCGGATCATGCACAGCAGCAGTAGTAGTGGCCGCAGCCACCGCCTCCCTTCTGATGATGATGACCGTGGAGGGATACACCATTATTACCTCGCGAGTGGCCCGTAACCTAAACTGGAGCAGAGTGGACTCTCTCATTACCCGGCCCGGGCCGTGGGGTCCTCGTGCCTGTTGGGCTGGTCGTCATCAACCGATGCGTTGTTTCATCACTTTCCACTCTCGAGGCGCTGTTGCTGATATCCACAGACGGTTTCGCGACTAGAAGATCCAACGCCCGAGCGTCACGGACAATCTTCCGCAATTCTTACCGGTAATAGTTGACCTTATTACTTGAGGGGTCTACTCGATGTGGGTTGCATTGGATGTTACTGTAATGCTGGTAGGATTCGGAAGTGATGAAGATGTTTTGAAGATTTGCTATCTGTACTCAAGTGATGGAGAAATTGGATGGCTTTCATTGGACGAACAGTAACTTTGAGTTCCCTTCCATAGCGTCTTCCGTTTTGAACAGGTATTGAGATGTATTTGAGACACAGCTCACTTCAACATGAATCCTTACATATCGATATAAGATCTAGTGAATCAGTTTCGAAAACATGCTTGTCTTACGCTGCTGAAACATTATTTTCCTTCGAATGAATTCATACACGGTTTAAGCAATTTCATGCAATTTCATGTATTTGACGGGACTTAAAAAGTCTGAAATAGTAAAAAGATTAACTATTAAGTCCTAAACGTTTCATTATCTCTTGGTAGCAAACGATTTGCACGACTTAACTATTTTCTAATATCTCTTTTATACTTTGAATGTTCTTCAAGCGCTATCCTTAATCAGGAACTCCTGTAAACAACCAGTAAATTTTGGAAATAATCTTGATCAACAGTTAAATGTTAAGGAAACTATTTTTTTAAAGTAGTTTCTTTATTGATAACAAACAATTTGCTATATCATAATACTTACATCAATATTTCTTCAAGATTGGCCCGTCTTCCCATATGCGATCATGTCAAAGTTATATCTCTTTCCAGAAAGAAAGTACGACCTACCGAAGCCTACCAACTCATCTCTCGCTCGTGCTCTAGATACGGACGGTGTGCGCTGTGATACGTGCCCCGCGCACACGCGCAAACGATTGCGTAAGATATCATGTAAGTCGCAAAACCCATTTCGCACAGCGTTTACGCTCATCCGCCGCTTGCGCCGTACGCATGCGCGGTGCGAGATGTCGCTGTGTAGATAGCACACGCGCGCATTGTAATTATCTGGCGCGCAGTTTATATTATACACTCTCCCCTGGGTGGATGATGCTCTGCAGCATGAGACATTACGCGGGCACTTGCACTATATCCTCGCAGCCTTTTGCTGCCTCCTCGCTCCGCTCGGCTCACTGATGAGCCCAACGCGGGGTTTCCTCGGATTATTAGCCCGCTCGCCAGCCACCCTGTCCTCTGCGCGCGTTCTGGGCTGTCAGCGGTGCACCAGTTTCTCCCCTGGGATGGCGTCTAATGTCCAGCGCGCTCAGGGGTCTCCGAGGGTCTCCAATTTAGCACCAAGTTATGTGTCAGAAGGAAGCGCACTGCATTAGTTTTCCCTCGTACCCTCCGACTGCGCCTGAACGAAACTGGTTGGTCAACCCCTCGTGTGAGTACTGACAACTTCTGGCTTCGTTGTTTCGACGGAGGGCTGGCACATCGGGCGCTAGGTGGGACGGGCATACATTCCAAACGGTGTACATCATCACCTCGTCCGGCCGGGGAGGATCTCCGCGGGTAAAAAGACCAGTTCGTTAGCAGGCCGCGACCGGAGGAGCGCACGCTAAAAGGGGGAGCTTCAATTTCATAAATCATGAAGAGCGTCGTTACTGACGCCATATTGCGGCAGCCGTGTGGCCCGTGTGTGTCACGTACGAGTCGGTGGCCTGACGCTGATGATGACGAGGTGCCGCCACCACCAGCGATAGAAGGTAATGAGACGTTGTGCGCGCTGATCGAGCGATATTGATACGCCGATGGAGCTCGCGAACTCGCCGAGAAAGGAGCTCGCGGTTCGAGCACTCTCCTTTACAGAACCGCGCGAGAGCGAGCTCTTAGCGAGACGTGTGAGAAAACTCACCACCGTCCCCCGCGCCGTTATCTTCATCGGAGGGCGCAACTGTCACCGCAGCCAATCCACTGCCAATATCGTCAATCAGCGTCGGGCCCGCGATTTGCACCGGGCACCCTCGTGCGGCGGCTTCACTTCTAATTATTAGCGCTTCATCGCGACGACCGAGCCCGCCGGAGCCCGGCGAACACGAAGATTACCACACAGCCCTTCGCAATTGGAAGACAATTAAAATGCCTTTTTTCCCTTTCGCAAGCCACCAAGTCATCTTTCGGATCCGATTGGGCCTCTTTTTTGCGCCTTCTTCTCGTGTCCCGCCTCCCACCGCGCACCGATATGGCGCGGTTGATAAGAGCGGTGAGTTGAGCCTGCCAGCTACTCGAAAACATCGCCTCACCCAGCCGGGAGAGTGAAAATTCCATCACGTGAGCGTCGGTTTGAGGTTAGGGAAGCGCAGGGATGGGTAGGGAATGGGGGGCGGGTGGAAAAACGTAAGGCGATAATCATCTGCGACAAATGTGTGAAACGTTTCTAGCATTTGCTGATTTGCGGTGAGGCGATGCGGGTAGGGTTTTGAGCTGCAATCGTTGTAATTATCACGAACAACATCATTTGGTAGCAGTGGGTGCACCTGGGTAACCGATGCGCTTGTTTGGCTTGTTAGACAGCAGTCGATGAGAAGCTTTCTCTTGGAAATAAGTGGCTAGGTTGAAATGGCGTAAGGATTTGCGGTTTCGTACAAAAAACATGACAGAATATTTATGTTTTTGTTTGGAAATTTCAGACTCAAAATCCCACCAGAACCGTCCGATTGATTGACTGTTTCATTATTTCAGAGAAGAAAAGAGAGATAAAAGAGTCTAAAAATGCTCAGGATTTTTTTTGAATTACATAATTTATTCCGGAATATTTATTTATTTATTTACTTAATAATTTGTCCGCCACTTAGGGTTTAACAATTGTATTGACTTAAATACAATTAAAGGGAATATGCCGGAAGAAAGTAGATGGAAAGACGAAAGTTTAATCTAATTTGTGAGCATTTATTTACTGAAGATAGCCTTGTTTAATGAGAAACCATTCCATTCATTCACTTCAAATAAACAGTCATAAATTATTCATACGCGCATCTTTTAAGTATGCACCAAGTTATTCTCGGCTCGAAGTCCTGCCTTACACACGAACTGCGATGCACATCGACCGTGCAGCTTCTTCGGCAGCTTTCCGTGTACCGGAAGACTGCACCACACCGTTCCAAATTGAGCAGAACACTTTAAAAGCTCCTCCTCATCATCATCGCCGCTTGCAGCGACAGCGAGCGTGCAGTGCGCTGCTCGACTTTCGACGCAAAGGGAAAGGTCGGGCCGTCGCCACGTCGTCAAACCCATTCCGTGCCAAAATCATCGCACATTTCTCACCGCGGTTCGTTCTTGCCGCCGCAGCGGCATCCGGAGGCATCCATCGCGCGACAGAAATGGACTGCGAGGCGAAAACCTCCTCGCACGAATGTCCGAGGACGCCCGAAAAGTCGTGCTACATTTTTTTATGTTGTCGTTGTCTCCTTCTCTCTCGCTTTCATAGAGGAATGTCACCGGGTTTCGGAACATGAATATGCTCTCACCGCATTCCAGTGGTCACCTTTCTTCGCGCACACTCGCACGTGAACTCCGCGTGCACGCAATTCACGATGAACGGCAGGGATGAGAAGGGTGCCGAAAGGATGCTACGGTGCAGTAGCATGCAGTGGGAAGCATGCTTTCGATCCATTATCGTCGGCCCGTGTCGAGCCGAACGAGGAGCGCTGACGGGGGGTGAAAGATGACGTCCAGTGCCAGGCGACGAACCCCCGAAAGTGTGAACCAATTTTCATGCCTCACGATTCATGCGGATTTGCCGGAAACGGACGCCGGGTTGCTTTTATGCCCTTCGTTAACAAGAAGTCCCGGCCTTATGGCGCGTCGTTAGATCACTCCGACCGACCGGGCTGATGTGTGGATGTGGATGGGAAGCAGATTTCTAGCTGCGTGACGCCGGGCCAAGCCTTATTTGTCACAAGCAAATAGCGTCTTTCGCCGGTCTAGTTTACTTATTGCCCCCCCCCATAGCCAGCGGGCCTCATTCGGCAGCGGTTTATTTGGAAGTGAAATTCTCCATCGCATTAGATTTGCTGCCACGTTAATAGCAGCCACTGTATCTTCTTAAAACCGACACGCTCTCGCTCTCTCCCTCTCGCTCTTTCGAGTTCCTAACGCGATACTCCCGGAACTGCCGTGATCGCTACCGGATTAAATCGAATTAAGGCTGGAAACCACAAATTCGTTTGAGGTGGTGAAATTGAAGAAATCGTCATGCCGCGTCCACTTGCCCGTGGCCGCAGGGCCAAGAGTGCTCTCATTTCAGCGAGACCCCCAGAAGATGATCTATATGGTCAGGGAATGTGAGAAACTGTCGCGCGAGCAAATGGTGATGATTTCGGTGTGCCGATGGAGCTGGAACATGAGGACGGATTTGCTCCATTTTGGAGGATTGCATTGATGTTTCCGGTGCTGTGAGATCCCAACGGTAACAGGCTTTACTGTCGTTGAAGTAGTGTTCGGAAATTGGATTGTGAAGCTTACTTGTAAGTAGTAAGAAGCTCAGAAAAATTGCAAGATCTGGCAAGGTTTCTGAAACATGTTGTTCAAAAAAGCACTAGAGGCCATATTTATTTCATTTTTAGTTTAAACTCAAGTCGTCATCGAAGTCATTCTTTTCGCTCCTAATTAAAAGTGTATGAACTGGTCTGCCTGCTCTGATGACATTGCAGGCATACATCAAACCGAAGCGACTCTTCGATCGTACTAAACGCAAGAATGAATTTCCTCATAAAAAAACACAAACGTTCGATCGCACACAACCACATTTCTTCTCATCGGTTTTCATGAAAACTCGGTTTATTTCCTTTTTTTTTCGCAACCATCCCAAGTGCGTACAGGTTTTTTTTTGCTTTCTTTCTCCTTCCCAGCCCGGACTATTTACATTTTTCCCATCACCTTTACGCTGCAGATTTGCAATTCCAGCGCTCTGCCGCGATCATCGCCGCGATCGATTTGGTGCCGCAATGGGATCTTACGGTGCGATCCGATCGGTGGAGCCCCATGTAGGCAGTGGAAACGAACCGAGCGTGATTGAATTTCTTGAGCGCATCCGTCCAACGGCGACTGATGTGTACCGAAACATTTTACGCGCGGGAGAAAAAATCCTTCCCACAC
>KB673423.1:8381540-8401807 GCA_000349145.1 Anopheles dirus
CCATCCGTTTCTGGTGAGCGCGTTATGATTTATGGATGCAGCCGCGGAGAAATCAATTTCTCTTTCGTGTGGCTCGTGTGTCTACGCGTGTGTCTATGTGTGTGTGTGTGTATGTGTGGTGTCGTTTGGTCGTGTTTTTCGCTCCCTGTTCTCTCTTTCTATCCGTGGTACAACACATAATGACGATGATGAGTGCAGAAAAGTGCATAGAGGGAAATATTTAACCCAACAGCAAAAAAATGTATAAATATCGAATGGAATGGCTGCACGACACGATGTTGGCGGCCGTGTTGTCCTACGTACGGTTTCGTCCTGTCCGGACGAGGTGTTGAAGGCAACGAGGGGAAACGATGGGAAAATCCTCCCTCCTGTGGTACATCAGTTTGCACTTGTTGTAGCGTGTGGATGATTCAGTGTCCAATTTCATCGATATTGTCGGTGAAAATCGAAGAAAGTGTGTAGGGGAATGATCTTCCGAACATGCGATATACGTGTGCATGGATCTCTTCTACACGCTGTTTTTTATGGATGGAATCAAACTGCGCATAATTTCTGCACATAAATACTTATTTTGATTTTGTTTATTTTTTAAAAACTCATTTAAGTAAATTCAATACCAACAAACAATTTTAAAAAGTCTATAGATCATGGTTAATGTTTTATGGACAAAACAGGTTTCAGGTGCTAACGAAACCCACAAGATCAATGAGAAGTGATTGCTCAAGATATACTATTTCCGGTCAATCTTCTTCCCCAACGTCTTTCGAGCGTTTGACATTTAAGCTAATTCTCCAAACGAACGATCACACATCTCCATATCGTTTAGAACATAAATTTCTCTACCAGCGCATGCTTAGAGCGCATAAACCAGCATGTCACTTCCTACAGACAAACGACCACACCGTCATATCCTAATTGTTCCCTTTCATAATAGCACCGCATGGAAGCGTCCATCCACGGCACAATCAAGCCCGCACTAAACACTTAACACCTCTGACAAATTTTACACCACACGTCGTATCATCAATATCATTAACTTCCACCACACGCGCACACACACACACACACACACACACACACACACACACACACACACACACACACACACACACACACACACACACACACACACACACACACACACACACACACACACACACACACACACCATGGCTTTGTTTTCTTCTTCATCTTCACCATCCCCGCGATCGTCAAATCAAGCAAAACCCACCCAGGCGCAGACGCTGAGCCCGTCGCCATGCAAAACGGACCATGTTACCGCTCGGTCTTCGGTGGACCAGTTTAATCGCCCCGTTCCAATAACATCAAAAATCTATTTTCTATCGTAGGCGACATCGTCACCCGGCGATCGCAACGTTGTAGCGGACGTCGTCGTCGATGTCGCGCCGGTCTGGTCGATTTGAAGCAGATCATTTTACATCCTCCTCGCGGAAAGAGCGCCCGTGCGAGGGTGTGTGCGAGATGAATGTGAAGAAAGCGGGGGAAGGGCCAGAGAGAAGAAAAACGAAACATTATTTGAATCGACCATCGAAGTCCATCGTCCGCTTGCGAACGCTTTTACCTAGAAGCGGGCCACCCCATAGCACCAAGCGCGGCGTTACATGCCCGTTGGGGGAGTGAAAAACGGGGAACGCACGACACGACCCGTGAAAGTGGTTCATTTATCTGTAATTTAATTCCTTCCTGCGACGGGCGCATGTAAAAGCACGAGGACGAGTGCGCAGTCCGGCACTCGTGCCACGGGACGGCAAGCCTGGCTCCGGATGAGCGACGCGATGAATTACGAAATATTTTACAAAATCGAAATTAATAAATATTCACCATTCGCGGCCGCGGAACCGTTCTCGGACGGACGGTGTACGCGAGAAATCTGATCAGCTCGCGCTAACACGATCACGTGAGATTTTTCGATTTATAATTGTAATTAAATTAGAAATGCACTGCTGGAAGGATGTGTGGCGAGAAGGCACGGGAGGCTGGGATGCATGCCATGCGCCGATCGCTAGCTGAAGCGACGAATAAAGAGCCCACATCGGTTGAGCGAAACATACCCATCGTTTGCAGTGTACCACGACGAAGAACGGCATCCCGAGTTGACTGTTTTCTCTTTTCTTCTTGCGTTTGCTTTGCGGATAGGAGTGAAATGAGACGATTAAAATCGTTAGGTGGTCGGCTGCGGGTGAGTGCAAGCGCGCGCGCGCGCCCCAATGTGTCGTCGACATTTGGGGTGGAATTTTCTAAACATGATCGGAAAACTCGAGCATTCATGCCAGGGGTTGGGAATGATGTAGTGCATTGAGTGACTAAAACGTTTCTTTTTATTTATTTATTTATTTATTATGCACCCTTATCAAAGCTAGTTTTTCATCATATAATTTGCAAATTTGGTTTCAAATTGTTTGTTCACATTTTTGGTTAAATTTTAAAATTGTTATTTATGTACTTATTACTAAAAATCTTTTTTTTCTTTTAAAACTTGTTTTAAATCGTACAATAAATGACCTTTGGACACATTTTCAGCATTAAAGTAAAGTTCGTGTAAGAAATTCTTCTTTTTGCTTTAGCAAACATAAGGTTGAGAGCCCCTGAAAACCCGGCCGAGTAGAAGGCGGGAGTTCGGGACAGTTCGAACACTAATTAAAATTGAATGCATTCAAACGTTTCGCGATCCGCAATCTCGCATTTCTTCCTTTCCTTCTAAGTCCCTTTCGGGGCAGCGATTTGATTTGTGCCTCGATTTACTTTAAAGGAGACCGTGCTGCTGCTGCTGCTGCTCATCCACGTGCCGCTCGCGTACCAGCGCATTGTGACGATTCCGATGCGACCACGGCGATACAGGCGGGCAATAAATAACCCCACGCCGGCGTCGGTGGTGAATTTGAATGCGAAAAATGTGGTAGCTGCATTTCTGCCGGCTCCCGCTCGCCCACTGTCACCGCGCGGAACTCGTTTCGCTCGGAGCGGATGCGCATGAAAATATGCACACACACATACCAATCGGTATCGATGTCACGGCGATCGTGCCCGGTGTGTGCAATCGGAGCACATGTGCGGCTAAAAGCGCAGCGATGGTACCGCGGAGAAAATCGCCGTTTGATCTACGATTATTTGACGCGATCGTAAAGAAAACGGCAACGCGGGCGACTGCGGGACTTAGCGGGCCTGCTGAGCGCCTGATAGCGGCGTGTTGATAAAGCCAATAAATTTCACCTCACCTGCGTAGGGATTTCGCGTTTGGTGGCGATTAAAAATGAAACGGCGAACGACAAACATGAACCACTCCGGGAGACAGTTAATTCGTGAGCAAATGCACGATCGCGAGTGATACCTGCCGGCTCCTCAATTAGCGTGTGTTATCGTAATTGAAAGCTCACTGAATAATAACGCACAAATAACAAGCTTTACCATTGTGTGGGATTAAATTCTTCCCTCGCGACGACAAGTGCATTCGCTGGCGTGCGCGAAAAGTATGTCGAAACGCAAACAAACCCGGCCGAGAATCTCGTTTTCGGCGGTGATCATCGTGAGTGTGTTGCGGGCACTTTCGTTATCACTTTTCACTCGACGTTCCCATTAACCCCGCCGCTGTTTTCGGTGATGTGTTTTAGGATTTGCAGCCTGCACCGCGATTCTCTTCGCTCCGAGCGCTTGCCTTAAAGCCTTTTGATGGGAGCCAATTTGCGTTCCGCACTAATTAACTCACGATCAGCGTTGCGGGCGGCACTAATCGCCCCCTAATATTGGTTTGTTCCCACACGAGAAATCAATAAACTCATAAAATTTGGATTAAACTCAAGGCTTCCCTTTTTTGGGTCGTGCAGCATGCCGGTGTGTAGCCAGGAATCGGGAGTTACGGGGACAAAATATGATGCAAAATTATGTTGCTCAAAAGAACCTCGTACCAGTTTATCAATTATTAATAGCATCGATTGGTTTTGTTGGGTTCGATTTATTTTTAATGAGATATTAACCGTTACAAAAACTCACCATAATTTCTTCGGGTCACATCGAACGGGAAAGCTTGATTTGATGGAGCTGAATCGCAAGAAATATTTTAATGTCAATATATGTTTTTTTTCTTCATTTTTTTAGTAGCCCGACTCTTATCGCTCGCCAGCCCGATACCGAATGGTCAAAAATTAATCCTTTATCGGAGCAATTTATACCTCTGCAGCAATGTGGCGAGTACAGCATGAGCTCACGCTCACAGGGCGCGAGCGCTTTTTTATTTCGCTTTTATTGCCTTAATGCATTTCGGTGCGCTACGCCGATGCGGTGAATTTTCTCACGTTCCACCCAAAAAACCGCGATACAGATCATGCATCGAATGCCGTAAAAAAACGATCTCCAAAAACGAACCGACCCGACCACCGACCGGTGAGTGATTGCAGCGAACTGATAACGCGAAACGCAGCGAGGTGGTGCGTTGGGACCTAATTAAAAAATTATCCCGATACAAGATGCGCCGCTGCATCCGTGCAACCGGGACAAAAACGCACGAGCAGCGCACTTATCATGCACGCTTGCAAAATTAAATCAATAAATACCGATCCGATTGCCAAGGAGCCGAGGAGAAAATATTATTAAAAACGAAAAAAAAACCCTACCTCGGTACGATCCAGCGGCGAGCGATATCGGAAAATGATAAGTTTATCAGGCAATTTTTATCGCGCTCGAAATTTCTTGCTCTCCGCGTGGAATGTTCGCGCTCTCCAATAAGGCGTTCGTCGCTTATGCAAGCGCACAAGTCAGCGTGTTTTTCCGTTGTCAAATTTGGACGCGTTCCGTTTCGCTGTGTCGCTGTGTCGCGACCCGCTATCTTTGGCGCGAATCGAAGATGACTTTTGCGCCGCCAAAGCGGCCTCGACGGTGTCGATATAATCATTTACGGCGATAGCATTGGGCAATGCGTCGATAAGGCAATGAGGGTCGATTTTTTTTTCTTGTATCGCGTTTGTATGCGATTTATATCTTTATTTAAGGTTTATATTTAACACTCTTATCATACGAGAAAGCCATTACGGAAGTTATTGCCAACAGATATCAGGCTTTTGTCACCTGGCCCGCTCCAAACATCCATTGCACTGTCAACTCCACGTTCGTTCTGACATTTAGAGTCACTGTCATTTTTCGTTTTCTACATGCTTTTCCGCACGCTCGCCACTGGTTTTCTATTTCCCAGCCCGGATAAGGGTCCGTGGACGCTGAAATTGAATAAGATGTCAATTAGCGGCTCGTTTCGGTGTGGAGTGTGTCCGTCGCGCCCGTATCGAACGATCGCGATCGCACACTAGACCGCACTCGCTGATAAGCTATTATTAAGCTCCGATACCCAAACCCCAAACAATCGTTCTCTTCCTGCTAGACCCCGGGCGAGCGCGCGCGCGCGCGGCGGAAAAAAGCCATCATTTTTTATGAGCTGCGCGTGTGTGTGTGTGTGCGGTGCGCAAAATCATCCGGTACGTTGTGGTTTTTAGTTTTTTCAATCAAGCGCTTGTTTTTTTAAAGGTTTGTCTAGTTGGGGCCTGATGCCGATGACGGCCGATGACGGCCTCGCGATCGCGGTGTCCATCCGTTTCTGGTGAGCGCGTTATGATTTATGGATGCAGCCGCGGAGAAATCAATTTCTCTTTCGTGTGGCTCGTGTGTCTACGCGTGTGTCTATGTGTGTGTGTGCGTGTATGTGTGGCGCACGCAACCCTCCTCCCTTCGATAATTTCATATTGGAGAGCCGTTTTTTACGACTCGTTTCGTTACGAGACGACGATCGGCTCTGGGCCGGCTTATTATTATCCCGTTTAGGAGGCTTTGGGAGGCGGCGCATGGATGCGATCGATCCCTGAAGCTTTCAACAGGAAATTTCTGAATCGTTTACTGAAGCGAAACAACAAAAAAATGGTTTGAAAAATGTATCACCTCTCCTGTATGCATCCGTCAGGACTCATCATTAATATTAATATTGCTCGATGTGAGTTTTTGCCGGTGAGGTTCGTCGCTTTTATCTCGCTAGGAAAGATTAAGCACCACAACACACACACATCGTCCCACCATGACACAGTGCGAAAGAGCAACCTGCCCGCAAGATCGACCCCGATCGTGGTGCAAAAATGTTAAAGCTCCCGGATAGCGAAATCTCGCCCAATCGATCTCGGGCTAGGAAAATTCCTACCGTTAGCGCGGGCGATTTGGAGGGAAAGCGATTTATTTATTAAAACGCAGATAACATCCACAACGGTCGCGAAGGGACCATCGACGACGGTGCTGCCGACATGAGGCGCACGAGCAGCAAAAGTGAAAACTGGAGTAATTTGATAAAGGTTTTGCTGGGCTGCGATCGCCACCGCGGCGGAAACGGGTTCCTCGTTCTGTGCGCCGTTCGATGATGGACGCCCAACCCCGCTACCGGGGGCACGACTCCAGGAGATTGTCCTTTCCGTACGGGCGAGCGAGCTTCTGGTGCTTCGTGGTTTGTTCTTCTTCTCGCTGCCGACTGCCGCACCGGGAGAAAGGGCTCTAATGCAACACGCGCCTCTCTAAGGAGACAGGCACGACGCTCCAAACACGGAGGAGCAGAGCAGACCTCTCGCACTATCTGATGCATAAGTTAATCGGACCGAGGGAAGCGAATGCAACCTCACGGGCATGTGGCATGTGTGTGTGTGTGTGTGTGTGTGTGTGAGCTGCATCGTTTGTAGCCCGTTTCTCGCGCGATAAACTACCGATGAACCGTGGTTGGTGCTGGAATTTGATATTCAACGACGATGACATAAGTCGGGGGTAATTTGCGAGGAAATGAGATCGCTCCGCTGGGTGTCGTTGCGAGTGGAGTGGTTCGTGAGGAAGTGTGAAATTTCCCGAGGGGAGATTGAAAGGTGCTTAGTGTCAAAGCGCTGCTTCTAGCCGTATGTGCCATTTCCTTGAACAGCTACCCAACATTATCATAAGGGGACAATTTATTTAAAATATATTTTAAATTAAAGTATTGAGTAACAGGCTTTTTAAAAATCAGATTGTAGAGGTTTAAGTTTTAGTTCATAAAATTTTTATAGTTACTAGCATGTTGCTATTCAACAATTTTGAAAAAAATGTGTTGCATGGATCTATTTTCAATAGTTTTAAAATCTTGTCCATCATTCATGCTGATCATTCAGTAAAGTTTGATTTCTTCTCTCCTCGAAACGATCAATGAAACTTTTCACATTGCCATTGTGCCACACGAAACACAATGGCGATCCACCCCAAACACCCTCTCCGTTGACCATGATCCACTGAACGGGCTGCCTTGTGTGCCAATGTGTCATCAATGCAAGCGCACCGGCCCACGCCATCGTCATTATACACCCATCATCAATTTCACGGTGCACAGCCATTGACATCTTCTAATTCGGAGTTTAAAACTTCAATCATTAGAGGCAACCTTTTGAAAAAAAGGCCACCACCACAGCAACATCGCAACAAACGTAACGAATAAAACTCAACCCGTACGGAAACGCAAACCGAAGGAGGCAAAAAAAAAACGCGCGCACCCCCAAGAAGAACACGCGATTTGAGACAAATCGATCCGAGCGAAAGCAATCGAGCGCGTTTTCGAGGGCACGCCACCATTGTTGAAATGTTGTCACCCGCGCGGCACTCCGCACAACCCATTCTGCCCGAACGGCGAACGACGCCGACACCGTAATGCAATCAAAACGCCGGTGAAAACAAAGCTCATTCAGCCGCCGAAGACGGAACGGAACGGCTTCAACCGGCCGGGTGTCTTAACTTCCTCTTTACCGGCCCCGAACCGATCGATCGATCGACCGGACCGGGGGAGGGTGGAAACGACGCGTACGCTCGTAAAAACTAAATCAAACCGAAACCAATTCCATTCGGGCGCAAAAAGTGAAAACCCGCACCTCGCGGCAGAAATCGAAACGCAGCAGATTCATTCATCCGAACCGGCGCGTCGCCGGCTTTTCCTGCCCGACACGAAAGGGAAATTTGTGGTGACGGGGAAAAATTTCCCTGCCCTGCCCTGCCTGCCTGCCTGCCTGGCGAAAAAGGCGAAACAATTTTTCCAACCCATCGAACTCTACATTTCCGAATCGCGATCCCGCGATGCCGGTGCCTCTCGTGGCGCATAATTTATCGTCGCCATTTAGCGGCCATTACCGTTCATAAATATTAGAGCAAACGTTGTGTTTTCTTCTCTCTCCCGATCGATGACCGGCTGTGGTCGGCGCGCGGAGGAAATGTGAGAATCCGGCCTAATGATGTTAATTTACGGGGCTAATAATCGTTCCCTTGTCGCCGGAGGTTCCGCGCGATAGTGCGCGCCCGGGGTCGAACGAGATCGTAAACACGGAAGATGATCACTTTCGATCCCTCCGCGCCGCTTCTTTCCGTGCCGAAAAAAGGGATCAATAAAATTTCGAACCACCCTTCGAACGAAGCGCGGAGCAACGGAATTGGAAGACGGCCGGCCGAAGATTCATTCGAAGCGGAAGCGTGATGACCACTAACGGGGCCCGTGTTGTGACTTCGAGTTCGATTGCGGCTGAACTTCCGTCCCCCCGGCAGGTTCATACCTGCTGCCGGGAGCACCAGGAAACACGCGGCGACACGTGTGTTGTTGTTGCTCTTCTTGTTCTCCTCGGACAAAAAAAAAATCGTTTGTGGGTCAAAAAGTGAAAGGTTCCACCTTGCCCGGTTTCG
Organism: Anopheles dirus; assembly: GCA_000349145.1. NCBI lineage: Eukaryota > Metazoa > Arthropoda > Insecta > Diptera > Culicidae > Anopheles > Anopheles dirus. Next base: position 8,390,259 of record KB673423.1, read on the forward strand.
TCTCGAACTCACTGTTTTTTTTTTGCACGAAAGAAAGACTCCACGCCCGCCCGGAGATGTCCGGTGAGTTTTGTTTAATGGAATTTATTACGTAAATCGGAGGCTTCGCGAGGAGCGCGATTCTTTAACGCGCGCGAGCGTGAGTGTCTGTGAGGGAAGAATTTGGAAAGAACACCTTTTATGGCGAAAACCCATTTCAACCGTATCGCACGGCCAGAGCGGCGTGCGCTTAATTGAAAGTTATGGTCGGGTTGCCGGATGGGTTGCCGGATGGTTTCCGAAGGGTACGTTTAATTGTGCACAATTAAGTGTTTTACCCTCAGGTCGGGTTTTGTTTAAATTGCGATAAAACTTATTTATTTTATTCGAGGGTGGCTACTGTGTAAAAGTTTCGTTCGAGGTGTGAAAGGTAATGATGGAAGCGTTTCGTGCGCTCGGTATGAGTTCTCACACCCGAGGCAAGAATGTTGAAGGCTGAATTCTGCGCGCTGACAACTTAATTGTAACACGAAGCCAATGTTTGTAGGGAAGGATGTGTTTGTTTATATTTATCTTTTGTCACAACACCATATTTTAAATCTACTGTTTTTTATCACCTTCCAGAAGAACGGACTGGTTAGTTTCACTTTTTGGTCTCGGTTTGTTTTTAGCCAAATGATATAAGTTTTACATAAAAGAAAAAAGGAAACAAATTATTGAGGTTTCATCACAAAGTTGATTGTAAACCTACTAGCCATGATCATTTCATTGCAATCGTTTAAAACGACACGTAAATCATAAACGTTTCCATCAGATTGATCCTGGTCAGTTCAACTGCGAAACAGCTACGAGCAGCAAAGAACACGAAAAAAAAACCCCATTCTCTTTTCCCTGTCAACTGCTGCCGTCCCCCTATCAATCAACCTGCCTGTCGATCAATTAAGTCCGTGATATGTCTTAATTGAGTAAAAATCGCGTTTCGTTGGTACCCCGTATGTATCCGTAGCATAAGAACCTTCCCAGTGTGCTACGGAGTGCAGCAAAAAAAAAATGGCAACAGCATCGATATCCCTCAACCCACCCGCCCGCCAAGCTGTCGTTTTGCGTGGTTGATCGATCGATAGGGTGACCCATTTTATCGCGCCGTGTTAATCTCCCGTCTCGTCCCGTGTGCTTTGACAGCTTAGTTCCGGTGCAGCCGGGGCTGCGAGTGACAGTACGCTTCCTGTTTTGCTCAACAGGCGCTTCGCTCGCTGCGAGATCGTAGAACGTGATCCCCATCCTCGGTTGCGGCGGAAGGAGCTTCCAGCGAAATCGAAATCGTTCCACCACACAGACACACGCGCCAAAGTGGAAGAATCTCACGAGACGAGCAGCTCGCAGGAAGCAGTAAGTATGGCAGCGTCCCCGGGCGAGCGTCCCGGGAGCAACAAATAAAATCTTCCCAAATGATAGCGGACCGACCCGCCGGAGACACTGGGCCACGGCCCACTCGCGTGTGTCGCGTCACGGCAGCACGTCGCTGTCGTGCCCCGCGAAGCAGAAGGGGCGTCTTATCTCCGCGCAAACATCACTTCTGTCACACGTTGGCCCTGGGAGCGCGCGACAGGCAGCCGTGGCTACGGTGCGCCGGCTACTGCTACTGCCACCGCTACCGGGGGCGGAAATCGGGACCGGAATCAGGGCTCGGAATCTGAGACCATATGTTACACGCGCGGACACAGTGGGAGGCGAACGGGTAGTACAACGACACCGGACACCGGGCGGAAGATGCACGGCGAAAAAATTAGTGATTATTAGCATCGGAGCTAGATGCACGGGTTTTTCGGGGCCAGCGGATCGCTACCGGTGTAGGGGCTAGATCTTGATGTTCGATCTCGCCCACCTATCATGTCGCTTTGGCCCAGCTTGTGGGCTTTCGTGCTGTGGTCTGCGATGATGGACAGAGTGCTGTGAGGTGTTGATGGTGTTTACTGGAGTGAGCGAAACAACGTTGACTAAATGTCTGACTTTCGAAAGACTTTCGAAAGAATTGCATTTTTTTTAAATTTAAAACATAAATAAAAGCACAATGTATAAGAAAGAAAACAGTAGTGTTTTCTGACTTTCAAATGAGTATAAGTTTAGGCATGTTAAGCATAAAAATATAAAAATCACAGGAAATATTGATTAAATGGCACAGGACTTAAAACAAAAAAGGATAAAATAGAAAGAGCAATTCTAACATGATAATTTTTTTAAATATAGGATAATTTTATGTTCATCGCGTTTGTGCGGATCAACTCAGAAAGCTCAAAATCGATGTGATGATCAGCTGCGGAGCGATATTTCTATCACACCACTTTAACGCCACCTAACCTGTTAGCATCGATCAACTGATTTTACAACCTTCCCAACACATCTGACGGAGGCACGACGCCGGTGACAAAAATAATTAATAAGAAATTAAACTTCATTCAAATTGGTTCCCTAACGGCTTGGACCCAGGTCCGGGCGGTGGAAACAAAATGATCACCAAGCACCCGAACCCGTCCTAATCGAAGCATCCCATCGTATACCTGCTGCGGCGAATGGGGCGGATGAGCCCGCACCGACTCGTTCCCACACGGGGATCACTATCGAGCTTCCATAATTATTATTCGAACAGAAAAATGCGCGCATCGCCTCTTTTCTCTCTTTCGCTCCCACGTTCTTCTCTTCGTCAACTAAGACGCAATTTTATCTCTCGCTGCGCGTAGTTGCGTATCATCCGTTCGGGGTTTTTTTTCTCTCTCTCTCCTCACGTCGCTCCATACTCCCATGTACTTTATCTAGCCGATCTGGTAGCAAACACATACTTATGGGCTTGTTTAGCAAAACGGTGACTAAACACGCCACCCGATCGGAACGCACGGTTGCGTACGCAGAGATGATCGCGTAATGCGGTACAGCAGATCCTTCCCGCGCTCCCCTGCGAGCGGTGTGTCACCGGTTTTTCTCTCATTTAGGTGCTTCTCCGGTACACATGTTGCGCATCGGCATCATCCTCCCGGTACCGCGGGGAGATGTCGCGTACGCAACGCCGGCCGGTGATTAATGAATGAATTTCTGCCGGTCGGGATTTTCCCTTTTTTCACGTTTTAATTAGAGCTTCATGCTCGCACACCGGGCACCGGCGTCCGTCATCGCGATCGCGATGATCGCTTTACGGTGCGTTGCAAGCGGGCAGAGACCGCGCTTAGATCGGAACGGTTGCGCGAACACCGACAAAGCAACAACACTAAACCTTACCGTACTGGAGCAGAAGGAAAAAATCGCATTACGGGCGGAAAGTGCAACCAAACCAGATCAACCGAAGCGAACGCGCGCGGGAGCACCGAGCGGCCGGAATCTTCGGAGCCGGAACGGAACGGAACGGAACGGAAGGAGATCCGCAAAGATTCCCGCATCGATTCGCGCTCGGTACAAACAAATCGTAATTTTAATTGGCTTCGGAAGCGAAAACTTTCTATTTCATTATTTATTGTGGTTGTCCCTCTCGGCACCCGGCCGGCACCACCGCGGCCGACGGTTCCGCCGCGCGCTTGGTGTGCGCACGACGCCTGCTGGAGCTGGACCCCCAGCGCCAGCGATGCCATCTGCCCATCTTCCGGCGGCTTCTTCCGGCGGCGGCTGGTGGTGATGGTGGCGCGGGGCCGGTGCCCCAACATGTGTGCCATTGTGTAATTGATTGCTACCTGGCAGCATGCTTCCTCCGTGTATGCGCGCTCGGAAAGACAGTTTTCCTGCCGCCGCCACAAGCAGGTTTTTCCTTTCGTGCGCGGCGCGGAGGTTCGTCGCTTGCTTGCGGCGTGCACGAGAGGATGAAGTCACTTGTACGGGTCGTCGGTACAAGATGTTGCGCAGAACGCGTAGTTCCGTTCACACCGATGCAAACGGGGAGCGTAACACAAAGAGATCATCTTGAAGCAATAAACTACGAGCTTAAGAGGTCGCATCATATAGACGTATTGTAACGAAATAATTGTCTAATTTGATTCGTTGGGGAATACTTACTTTATCACTTACAAAAACTTACTTTCACAGTAATGTGTCATACCAATGACACTGAAAAACCTACTTCAGAGCCCAGAATACATATGAATACAAATGAAATACACATAACATGCACGCCTGTTGTCCAAACGCCGCTAAACAGCAAAGAAACAGCAGGGTTCAGAGTTAAAAACCGTCCTACACTCTCCCCGTTTGGAAAACGCTCATTGGGATGCCTGGGAAGCCATCGAGCTCCACTTGCCCACCACGGTATGGCCATTTGAAGGGAAACGGGATCACACAGCCTCACAGCCGGCGGGCTTTTCCTTTCGGTCACCGTCTTCGTCGTCGCAGTCGTCGTCACAATTAATAAAGTCACATAAAATTAAACACCAGCCCACCACCTCTGCCAGCACTGCCCGCTCCATATAAGTCCCCTCGTGCGCGGAGGGTGTCGTCCTCTCAGCAGGAAGCTGAACGTACGACACAACCCAGCCGCGTGGTGTGGCGGAAATGAGCGGTCATCAAAATGTACGCATAAATTTCTGCGCCCATTCGTGCCTCGCGGCGTTTGCTCTGGTTTTCCTCTGGATTGTTTTTTTGTTTGTTTGTTTCTGTCTGCAGGGCAATCGGGCGCGCAAAAGTGTGCAAAAGTTCATTTCTTTTATCGGCTCCATTGCGTACGCTATTGGGTTTCCGCTGCGGGTTGGCTTTTCTTTTTGGCACCGATCTGATGCTGGTGTGGCGAGAAGAAATCGTTTGTTTTATGTCGTACGGTGGGCACCTCAACGCCCCCAGGGGGGGAGCGACCGATAGGCGGCTTAGGGCGAGAATGTTAATAGATGCGATTTTTCTTTCATTTTATTTATTTTCATTTATTTATTTTTGTGACAGCCTGGCCATAATGTTTAATGCTTTTCCTATTTTTTAGCAACTGAGAAACTTAGTAACAAAAAACTTGATGCAAAAAAAATGAATTGAAAATAGGAAAATAGATTAAAATTTGCATATCATTCAATCGATCAATCGATGCATAGTAAAAAAAAATGTCAACTAAAGGATGCTAGTTTTGAACTTTTTTAAAGAGTTGTTTTGAATTCATGCTAGTACTGTTATCTAAAACCTGATCATTAAATTTCACAATCATATTATAATGCTAATTTAAAAAGAAAGGAATCTTACGGAAGGAAGTTGTTAGAAATTTAATGATTTCGGTAATATTTTAACAAAACGAATATAATTTTGATGCAAAGTTATCGTTCCTTAAATAGGCAAATTGATCTTCAGTGCGGATACGGGTTTGGGTTTTACTGCTCCAAATTATATCTCTACTAACAAAAAAATCAATATCTTATCGCAATAATCTGACGATAAATCGCCCTTCCTGCCCCACGAGCCCACCCAAACCGTTCACTAACCAGCCCAACCGAATGGGATTTCAATTCAACTGTCCGAAACATCACATCATAATTAGACAACAACCCTAAACAAAGCCGAAACCCGCAAAAAAGTCACCCTTCTACGTCTTCCTTCCCCAGTGCTTCCCTCCGTCTTTCTGTCTGTGTCTGGTTTGCCAGGGTTCGTTCTTCGGTTATTTCACCCGCTTCATCGTTTATCACCTCAAGACATCACCGAAACTCTTCGCCTTGTTGGACTTACACATTGCTCCCACAGCGCTAGCGCTACCAAAGGCGAAAGGCAAACGAAAGGCGTTGACCGGATTTGATGATTTGACAACCAAACCTCCAAACCTAACGCCCCGCTGGACGAGCGAGAAAAAAAACCCCGAGCCGCGCACGACCTTCGCAAATTGTTTTTACTTTCCTTTCCCCACCCGAGCCGGAATCGGTTAATTTTTACGCTGCTTGTGCTTTTCGTTGCTTGTTTTTGTTTCGCTCTCTCTCTGTCTCCCGTTCTATCGCTCGAGCGTGTTTCCTTCCGTTTTAAGGGTTTCGCGTTTGCGTTTGCTGTGGCTCTATCGGGCTATCTAACTCCCACATCGAGTCAACTGGTTCGAAACGAAAACCGCATTAGCGAGGTGGGCCTCCTAAAACAAAACCCGACCAACAAAAACCGCAAGCGCAATCATGTTCGTGAGCGACGGGAATCATTTTTCACATGAGCATTTCGTGTCGCGTTTGAAATCGAAACATCGCGGTCTTCCGAAACGGACGCGCTCCGTGCGTCCATCCGTCATCCCGGCCCGGCACCGGGTCCGGTCCATCCGGACCGGTCATGGACGGCCAGTTAATCAAGGTTTTGGCGGGCGGGCGGGCGCGCAGGGTCGTTCAGGGCCGGGCCCGGGGGAGGAAAAGGTAGATCAAAAGCGAACGAACGAATGCCTGTTACACCATAAGGACGAACCAGCTTTGGTAGACTCGTTCGAGCATCGCCGACGGAGTCTATTGTTGTGTTGTCATTAATTAGAGCTATTCCAGTTCGAGGTGTCTGTTGTATAAAGTGTTTGTTTTAGACCCCTTCAATAAGCAGGAAGGGTTTCTGGTTTTATCGGCTTAGAAGTCGCTGGATGAAGTTGATCGAAACGACTTCTATTCTTCATGTTTAAAGTGTGTTTGAAAATGTTTGTCTGGTTTGAGGTTTTATATGTTCTACCATCGGTTTAAAGGTGCAATAAAAAGCTTTACTCGAATTAACACATATATTTACTAATAATTAATGAAACGGATTTTGACTTAGACTTGAATGTCTAAGATCATATTTGATCTTTGGTCTGATTCAACGCCTCATCAAAAGCACCTTGCTAACCGGACAAGTGTTTTCCTTCTTTTGCTTAAGCCCACCATGATTCACACCATCTGTCTGCTCTCGAAAGACGCTCTCCGTCCATTTCGCTCTATTTCTTACCGCTCGATCGAAAACAAGTTCCAGGGATTATAAGATTAATATCGATTAAAAAAAGTCATCAAACGCTCACCATACATTCATTGCTGTTAAGATGCCTCGGGAAAGACAAAAGTCCTTCATCCGCCGAGAAGACACATCCCCAAACTCGGAGAACCGGGTTTCGGAAACTAGTTCGAACCGTACACATCGCGTGAGCTCTCAAAAACTCGATGCCTAAAGCGTCGAGCGCGCCGCGTGATTACGCGATGCCAGCCCCGGTGCTGTTTGTTTGGTCATTATGACGATGTAAGTGCCTGCAGAAACCGCGCTGAAATAAAACCGCAAAGCAGTGACAACTGTCTCGACACCTTCACCGCTCATCGGCTGTGAGACGTTCGAAATATGTGCACGAAATACACCACCGTCCATTAAGGCAGAATACGAGAAAAAAAGATGCGCAACCTGTCGGATGCATCCTCGAAGGAGCGGTGCGGGTCCTTTTTTCGATGTTGTTTTTTTGCACCGTCCAACCTGGAGCTGTTATTATTGATTATGGATAATTACAATTTTTTGGAAATGTATCGCCGCGGAGCATCGCTCCATGCCACGGGTGTGGAAGTAACAAGAACAAAAAAAAAACCGTTTTTAAACCACTGCCACATAATCGCGTGAAACCGCACGCAGCTCTTTACGCCCCTGTGGAAAAGGGTCCGCTTTTTCTTCGCTCACGTCCGTCCATCTTGCGCCGGGGTTGATATGTGTTCCTTTTTGAAGCGTCTGACACACGTACGGGCACGGGGCTAGAGGCGAGTGCGCTCCGCGCGGGAGAACATCATCAATAATTTCTCATATTTATGTGATTTCTCGCCTTTCCAGTTGACTTGTGCGCTGGTGGTTTATTTTTCGCTCTTTTTTTTTCTCTCGTCTTGCTGTTCATACAACCATTTTCAGTTCATTTATTTGTTTGTCTTCTGCGACCGCTGCACTTGTGATGCATCCCGGTCCGCTGTTGAATGCAGGCAATGTTTGTTTTTTTGACAGGCACGGTGTTTTTGGATGTGAAGGATGCAATTTTTGGCCCGCACGTAATACTAAGATCAAAAATGCGTTTCGCGCGCGCCTGTCTGCTAGAGTGTCCTTCGGGGTTGCTTCGAAGCAAACCGAGTTTTGGGGCTATTGCTTCTTTGGCTTCGAAATGGACTGGGTTTTTGGAGTGCTGTGGTGTATCACAAGTGTTGAAGCGGAAAATGTAATGTAACGGTCGGTGGGAACCGCATTCGCGAGCCACGGACACCTCACCAACGCAGACAAGTGAAAGATATGGAATCCGCGTAAGTATGTTGGATTTTTAATTCCTTTTTCAAGACTGCGGGTGAGAAATTGTATTGAATTTCATTTTTTCACACACGAGAACTCAAGGATATGTAGTATTGTTTTAAGCTTGTTACCGACTTTCGATAAAAAACAGACTTTACAAATAAATCATTTCTTTACTTTGAATACTTGTAAATGGATTCCTCGAAAGCACATTGGTTAGGAGGAACTACATTCTTTATCAGGCTAGAGTGAATTAGTGATAACTTTAAAATGTATTATAGTATTCAAACAACCATCAGACAGTCACTAATACACAGTAAAAATAATTGAGGAGTATAATTTCTTCGACCAATCACGTGCCATGTTACGAAATAGCAAAAACCTATCAGAACGGTTTGCCAACGAATCGTTTTGACAAGCCGCTGCTAACGATCGAACCGACCAGACACCTGAAACGTCTCATCTCCGTAAGAGCAGCGCACATGTTTAGCAACATTGACAGGTTACACCCTCGGGCGCTCCAGTGCGTATCGTTTACGCCATACACACACGCACGCACACTTACGCGTACACCTCCTTCATCTCTCGTAACGATTTGAAAAACGATGCTCGCTGCTAAATTGTGTGAATTTTCTAATTACAACCACGATTAACTCACAGCTTGCCACCAAAAATGGCTCCGAAACGATCCATCCCGGACGGGGCCGTCGGCTGTCAGATGCGCATGAGGCGCGTATTTGCTTTCAGCTTGCTGCGTCTCGTCGCACACCGCACCGTGGAATGTTTTAATAGAAGACGTCTGGGCCGGGTTTGCCTTTTGAAGGGGTTTACCATCGCGGCCGCATTAATTGATAACACGTTTACACGAGGCCGGGCCGTGTTTATGCTTCCTGTCAAAATACTTCTCAAAACAAAGTGTTCTACATTGCCCCACCTGAGGCTGAGGAGTTTTGTTCGAACGTGTCGCCGGCCTGAGAGTGTCACCGTGTAACGGGATCGCTCATAAATGAATGACATTTCTTTACGATCGTCATTATGATCGCGCAAACACATCAAAAACATAGCACCAGCGCGCCTTCGCATGGTGAAATCGCTCCACCCCGCGCACGCTCGGCCCTTTTATGTAAAATAACTTAATGAGCTCGAGGCATCCACCTGCGGTCGCGCTCGCGCGGGCATCCCAAAACCGGTGGCGCATCGCACGCGGAGTACGCACGCATCGCGCTCCTCCCGTCGACGACGTGGCCTTTTAATCTCGCGGCCGGCCCGCTAAATAAGTGAAACATAATTAGATACAATGTGCTTTCGGTGGTGGCCGTTTGGTCGAGGCGGAGTATCGGCGCAGGCGATAAAAGGCAATGGCTTTTTCTAACAAAGTTGTCATCCGAAGGTCTCTTTTTCTGTGCGTCGCCTTTTTTTGTGTTGTTGTTTATGGTGAAGGTATTCAGTGCGCCCGGTTGGATATAAACTGGGGGAGAAATAAATGCGAGGTGTAAGAAAAGCATAGCGTGGTAGCATAACGAAACATTAGCAGGCGCGTCCAAGAGAAAGAGAGCTTCGCTGTGAAGAGCAGTAATCAAATGGTTCTTTCTGTATTAACGTGAAATAAATCGAAATATAATAAAGTTTGTAAGACAGTTTTGAGGTTAGTTAAAGTAAATATTTTGATTAAACAATGACATGTATTGGTATAAGAAACTGTATCTCTTGAGTTTTAGAGACTGAACAATGCATTTAACATCCAAAACATTAGAAAAATAAACAATAACTTGAGTATGCAACATTACCTAGAGACGTCGTAACTTCTCAGAGAGCTTTTCAGCAGAAAGATTGTATTTATGCTAATTAAAACAGTTTTTGAATCATTTTCAATCCAAATCAATCCACCTCATCTTTTATTAAATGTGTATAATATTCTCCTGACATTTTTCTGTCTCTTGGTATATTGAAACCTCTTTCGTTACAGACGTTTAAGGCTTTCTTAAGAATATATTTGTTATATATGTTTTTATGAAATACTTTTTGCAAGGTAACGATCAATACAAACGCTTGAAAAAATCATTCAGGCATGTATCTGATCGTAAGCAATTCTGGATTGATGTATTTCTGGGAAGAATAATCTTAAAATCGCTGCACTTAATGTTGCTTGAGAGATTATCTGTTGTTTTCCTGCAGCAACACTGAATGAAGTCACCATAACTTGTTGCACTCGAATCTCGTAGTGATTGCAAGGATTATTTTCTCAAAGGACATTAGATCGCCTCAACACTCAGTCAAGATCAAGTCCTCAACGAACCCGCTAACAAAGCATCCAGCTTCGCACGTCAGCTTTCGTTTTCCATTAACCCCTCCCGGACAGGCACACATTGGCCCACTGAACCCATCGGTTCGCGATAAAAGCGAAAAACGCGATCCGACAGAATCCTGTCTCCACCGCTCCATCGCCCCTCCGCTCCCCCTCGCCTTCTCCCCGTGCCAACCGGTCCTGACTGACACATATCCATTTACGTTTTCGCAGTTTTTCCAACTGACCACCCTGTGCCTGTGCTCGAACCGCCTCACTTTCATCTTCTTTTCGCGCACGCAAGCCGGCCCGGGGGCGAAGGGTTCCGCGAGCGAGTGTGCCGCTTCCTGCCGAGCGGACGATCACGACCATCGTTGGCCATCTATTTTCATAAACATCATTATCGCTCTTTATGTCGCGCACGTAAACCGAACCGTTCCTACGTTGGTTGAACAAATTCCCCACCCCACCGGCTCCGGGCCGGGTTGCATAAAGGACCGCAGCAGGCTGAAGACGCCCGGGCGAGCCGCTCTCTTCGCAGCGGCGGCAGCAGCAACACAAAACGAAGAAGACGTGTGGACGGTTCAGGACGGTAATAATGGTAATAACAAAAATACCTCCAACAGCACCCGGCCGCAGCAGGGCATGGTCGCCGTGGCCGCGGCATTCGCGAACCTCCGCGGAAAGGATTGCATAACGCGTGTGCGCGCGCGCGCGGACCGAACCGGTGAGGGTGGCGCGGTGGGTCAGCAGGACTGGCTCCAGTTTTGCGCCGCACGAACCAACGGGAAAACGGGTTTCGTCGGCGCACACGTCGAGTGCGGTCTCTTCCTTCTGCGAGCGCGACGCGTTTGACATCCTGGCGAGTTCAGGCCCCGCGGGGCCCGGGGGTTAGTTTTTCCGCTTCAATCTCACTGGTTTCATTCGACTTTTTTTCCCCCCTATCTGTTGTTGCTTCAAATTCACTCTTTCTTTCGTTGCGGTTAGCGCTGGTTGTGGTGGTGGTGGTGGTGGTGGTGCGTAGAGCGTTTGCGTTTCCAAGCGATTAAGTGCGTGTTACAAATCATCGAGGTTGTTAGCAACAGTGTTTGGCACGATAGTTGTAAGCTGT
>KB673424.1:0-11021 GCA_000349145.1 Anopheles dirus
CTCTCTCTCTCTCTCTCTCTCTCTCTCTCTCTCTCTCTCTCTCTCTCTCTCTCTCTCTCTCTCTCTCTCTCTCTCTCTCTCTCTCTCTCTGTGTGTGTCTCTGTCTCTCTCTCACTCTCTCACACACACAATATTTATTCTCCCAACATCGCACACCATCGCTCGCGACGCACTCACACACTCTCCACGGCAACGACGGCTGCGATGGTATGATGTATATATGTATGGCCCTTGAAGGCCGGCGGGGAAAAGCGACGGAAGACGGACGAGTGGTAATAGCAATAATATACGGGATGATGGCGTTGTGTGCGATGAATATGAATGTAATTCTATGCTCCATTAGTGCGCGCGGGGAGTCGATTATCTTTTACTGCTTTCCTGATGTGTTTGTTTCTGAAATCAGACAAATGGTTTCAGTTGTAAATTGACATTCGGAGTTTTTGTGTGTTAATAGTCAATAAATTGACACAGAGCAGTGCGGTTCTTCAGTGCTACCGGGCACAGAGCTGTTCTTGGTGCACTTCGCTTTGGTTAGTTGCGTTTTTTTCCGGTTCGAAAGGTGGTTGGTGTCGGGCGGAAAAATAAGCCACAAAACACAACTAAAAAGGTTCCTTCTCGGGTGTCGGTTACGAGGCGCGTTTGTTGCTGCCGTTGCTGTTGGTGGTGCTATTATTGCTGGTGTTATTAGTATCGCTTGTTATTATTGCCATCGTGTTCTCGTTCTCTCCTTTTTATCTATCCCGCTCGTTCGCTCGTGCTGCGGATCGTTTCGCGCTTGTCACTGTTTGTTTCAATTAAGAGCACATCGTTTAAGCGTTTTTCCAAGAGGATCCCTTCCCTTGCCGCTGCTATATTCTTAGCCTATTTTAGCCCCGGTATACAGTGGACAGCAATAATGAAGTAACCTCTCCGGCTTTTTTCCCTTCGTTAAACGTTAAACGAAAGCGGTGCGTTTGTCATCATCATCACAATCATCACCATCATCTGCTTCATCTCATTTTTTTCTTTTATCATCCTAATTATTGAAATCCGTTTGTGATGGCTTTGGGTTGAAATTCGGAGCCGTTTCTTTTTTGTGACCGTGGCACGCTGGCTGGGATACAATTTTCCGCTGGCATTGTACTTGTTCATGTGAAGGGACCAATTTATGGCAGTACGTAGGCGCGCGCGCGTTTCCGTTTCGTTAGTGGAGCTTCTGTGTCGCGGTATGCGGCGTCATCAACGGTCACAGATTAGCCGACCATCATTTATCGTTTTCAGTTTGTTGTTGATTTCTTCGTTTGTTAAGTGTACCCGGTTTTCGTTATAAAAATAAGTGAACAGTACCTTTCTCCAATCGTAGTTGCCGGTGCGATAAGTTAGACTCTCTCGCTCGTTGTTTCACATCAGTTAATTTGTATTTAGTGTGTAATTGCCTTCGCACGCTTGCCTATCAATCAACGGGACTGTTGTTCTGAAGGGGTATTCAGAGATGACGCGAGCACTTGTAGCGCGTAAACTGTATTTACGTGCCTTGGGCAAATGTTTTGAATGTCTCTATACTAATACTACTGACTACTTTTATAATTAACATGTCAATAACCAATAATCATTTGAACTCCAGCGCAGAGTGGGTTAACAGATATCCCTACCTAAATACTTGAATTCGTTCTCTCGCGGAGTTCGCGCATCGCACTGATCTAGAACCAAAATAGGATTATGGTACATTAGTAAAGTCAATGTTTCACTATATTCATCGCGACGCAACGAGCGGTTCAGCCTCCGTCGTGCTGTGGAATTACACTCCAAGTATGCTTATACTTTTAGTGTGCGGTGTACTTTTTCCACTAATCGTACGAAGTGAAGCGCAAATGGAGAACAGGCGGTAGACCGCTGGCGCAAAGAAAGCCAAGTTTATTCTAGGAATACCGACGACGACACGGCGACGACACCGATACCGAAACGATTGGGTGAAATGAGGTCTGTTTAGTGGGGAGTTGCGGAGGAGAACAAGGGTGGCGCATGTGGCTTCCCTTTCGTTCACTCCAGTACAGTGCAAAAGAGAGACAACCGAGTACGTGTTGGTTGGAGTAAATTGAATAATAATTCCTTTTGAAAACTTCACGGGTTGCGTTTTGATCGCGTGTCGCTACACGCTACGAAATAGTGTTTGCGGGTGCTGCTGGACTCGAGATTGCGTGAGTAGATGTGTGTGTATATGTTTGTGTGTGCTTGCTTTGTACGGCGAATACATCATGATTTGATCGCTCTGCCGGTTCATGCTTTCATATACAGTCAGAAAATCTCCTACAACTCTCGGTCGTACGTACTGGGCGCAATTTTCGGCAAAAGTGTGGCGGAAGATGAATGAACGAATTGGACTGCCTGCTTGTTTCCCACTTAACAAGTGTATGCGCGTTATGTATCTATGTATGTGCATGTGTGTGTGTCGGTGTCTGTGTGCGATAGAACCGAAGAAAGGATGGATATAATGTATCCAGAAGCAAGCGCTGAAGCAATCGCAGCCATCGAGGCAATCCAACAGCAATGGGCCCGTGGAATGTGCGCTTGGCCCGGTCTCCGCTGCTGCGAGTGACAGTTATTGAGCAATTTGAATCAGTGGTGATGGTGTGTTGATTTTCAAGTGGCTGTTCCTTCCAACCGGCCCTGTCCGTATTATGTCGTGCGTTCTTCGTCTGCCATTGTCGCCGGTTTCGGATGCTCACATGAAATGGTGACCGCATAAGTGTATTGATTATTACTTACCGTTATTGTTATTCTTACCGCGACGTAGACGAAGTTTATTGCACAGCTGGCGAGCTGTGCTAGTAATGAGTTTACAGTGCTTGAAAAAAGAATAAAAATTAGTGCTAGTGACTCAATACAGCCGTTCACATCATCATCATCATCATATCATGACGCCATTGCAATATAAAACGCTTCACACGGTGGTAAGTGCAACTCTTTGCTTGTTTGCGTTGTGGCCATTTCTAACATACATTTCACACTTGAGAGGTTTATTTTGGTGGTCTGTCGCTTGTTGGCTGACGAACAATCTGCCCCTCTTATCACCTGCTCCGGGTGGTCAGTTCAGTCAGTCATATTTTAATTGACATTTGATGGGCTATTAATACTTATTAGCAGTTGCTAAAACGCGTGGCTGAGATGGTGCTTGGAAACGACCATCGAAGCAAACGGTAAATACATGCTCGTTTCGCGCTTGAGTGTTGCTAAAAGAGTGTCTATTGAAGGAAAATGTCGATTCCATGTTCAAGTGTTTTTGTTTTTTTTTATACGCTTCCTACATCACAAAACCCTTTGGGACACGGAGCAGCAATCATGCTCCTCCCCATACGTTGTGAGCTCTGTATCACGCAGAAAGAAGCTCTCGAGAGGAACACGAATAAAAAGCAATAAAGTGCTCGTTTTCATGCGCGGTCTGCTTGGCAGCGAAGTGTCAACGGTGGTTGGCTGGCTAATAAATAAATGACAACCATTCAAAGACACAGATGATGACGATCGCAGCAGTGCAGTAGCTATGTGCTGGTTTATCTCACTCGTTGCCTTAATCAAAGCCAGGTCGCAAGGGAGAACATGGCTACTCCCCACACCCTTCGCCTGGTTACATGCAAATGCAGTCTGCGCTCTCGTTTCGAATCGCCTGCATCATCATCATCGCGCTGCATCCAAGTGCATCATCGCCACCACCAGCGCATTATTGTTGGTATGGTGCGACGGACGCGCAGATTAGCGCAGATCCGTGCGGAATGTGTTCAGTCCGGTGTGTGGGAAGCGGGACGGAAAGGGCGTACGAAGGAAGAAAAATAAAACACTGCAAAACATGCATAAAACCGTCACAGAAAATTGAAAGTTGATGCGAAAAAGTCATGATGCGAAGGCAAATGTTAATTACAGTTAAATAGACTGCTACAGAGAGCGGATGGAATGCTCCTGCTACGTTTGGTTTGGCGAGCGGGTGCGATTGAGGAGGCAGAGAGCACAGCTCAGCACAGCGAATAAGTAGAGTCAATGTGTGCAAAAATACACACACACACACACACATACACACATACATACACACACACACACAGATCACTGCCACCAAAGCCACACCAAAACGAGAGCAAAACAAAACCACAGCACCAACAGCGGCAATCGAAAAACGTGACACTTATCCCCAAACCCCAACAACCATTGCCACAAGTAGTCATGGGGACCGTGCGGGAAAGAGAAAACATGTAAAGTTGACATGGAGAGTACGGGCGGTATGGAGCAGTACCATCAGATGGGGCGCATACGTCTTCTAATGGGTGGGTAATAAGAAGAGAGATAAAAGAGAGAGAGAGAGAGAGAGAGAGAGAGAGAGAGAGAGAGAGAGAGAGCAAAACAAGAAACCACTCAAATGATGAATCTACAATTTAGCCAGCGACTACAACGAACTGCGTGCGACAACGGTGAAGAACCGCGTGAATTTGCGAGCGTTCTCTCACTCCCACGTCTGACGATCACACTTACCTATTCACTCACTTATTCACTCAATCTCCCATCATGGTTCGAAGGGGGGGGGGGGGGGGAAATGGGGATAGAAAAGACACATTTACGCTAGGGAAAACTATCTGCAATCGTTTAAAGGGAAAAAGGATGATAGTCGGGGAGGCATGTCTCGGGATCGCGCAAGAGCACGAATAAACACTTATTGCCGAAGGGAACGCGTTTCATTGCGCCCTTCTGTGCATGCATAGGTTAGCAGCGCGTGCGTGATGTGTGTGTGTGTGTGTGTGTGTGTGTGTGTTTGGCTTGTGTGCGGGCGAACGTAATACGAATGTAATTGCACGTGCCAATGTATGCTTTGCATGGCAAGGAAGAGCGGAGCAGGCTGTATTACTCAATTATTTCGTCCTTTTTGCACGGGATGGTGGATGACGGCGCGGCACACACTTAATGGCATTTTGCGATGATGAGACGAGCAGGTCGAAGGTATGAGAATGTTAAAGTGCAGCAAGTATGAGAGAGCGTACGGGTAGGCATTGCAACTACATGGGATCGGTGTGCTGTACTATAGTAGCAATAATTTAATTTAGACGTGAGGTTTTTTTTAATTCAATCTTGTACTGTTACTATGCAACGAAATGTTGTTCTTATTCAACTGATTGGATTGATTCCCATGAAACAACTGAGTAGGAAAAACTCCGTCCCATATCGTGAAGTAGACTTTTTTTTGGTATATCTTTTCACATAAATCAATCTAGCGGTCAATTAGTCATCATAGAAGATGGTCATAATTACTGTATCACGGAACGGGTCACATTGCATTTAAAGTGCTAAATTTAGGTTCGAATGTTCTACTCACGAACGAGCCCGAAAATAAATTGGCGTAAATTGGTAGTTCGCAATATTTGTTCGCAACCCTGAAGAATTTTTACATACTAATAACAATTTGGACTCGGTCCAATCTACTAGTAAACAATCAGACAAATAAAAAATTATGCTACCGCTGCCACCGTTTCCAAAAATGTTAGCTACTTATTACACTGCACGGGAGTCCAAAAATTGGTGGCAAGTAAAGCTAGTTCGAACAACCTCATACACACGCACACGGATTTCGAATGAAGGAATCATTCGGCCGCTCAATCAGGGATGCGATTGGAGTGTAGTGCCGGAAGGGAATGTAGAGCTGTTTGCTCTTCGCACGTCAAGTGTGCCGTCGCAGCGTGTTCATTCGCCGTGCCATGCCGCTAATTAACTCCGCAGTCGAAGTGAATGTATTATGCTTGCTAAAACAATTAGCCAAATGGTCGTTATTGCACATTTAACATTTTAACGTTCCGCCGACCGACCATCATAGTGGCGCCTTTCGTTGACTTTCAGTTAGGAAAGTCTTCTTTTGCCTTCTCTTTCTCTCTCGTTCGCTATTTTATCTCTTTCACTCTTTGTGTGCTTCATAGCCGACCATAGCGCGGCAATTAATGGTAGTCTTATTTGCTGCTATGATTTATCATTGAATATTATTGGTCCCTTCCGGCCTTTCGGCGCATCGTTTATGTAGGTGCTGGACTGATTGATATGTTTATAGTGCGTGATTATTGTTTGTTAAGGTGTCGCTGTTTATAAAAATTGACGATATTTTAAGCTGTCGTCTGTTGTTTGAGGCTATGTATCATAGACATTCCCAAACTGGGTAAACATTATTATTATTATTATTACTATTATTATATCATTATTTTTATTACTCTCACGAACACCAATTGAAACAACACCTTTTGAAACATGAGCCAAACTCTAAGGAATATACAGGATTTTTCATCCATTCTTGAACAGTTCCCACAGTTAGATGAAATCGTCCCACTCAATGTTCAAATCCTTCCACCCATTCTTGAAATGACATTTCCCACACAGGGCTTCCCCACTACGTTTAACATGCCAGGTTGAAAACTTCCAATGACGCAATTGTATCGATTTGTTCGAGGCCAATCTTTGAACCACTTCAAGAATGGTTAGATGGATTTCAACACTGAGTGGGACGATTTCTTCTAACTGTGGGAACTGTTCAAGAATGGATGAAAAATCCTGTAAGAGCCCTACAAAGGAAACATAACATCTTGTCGGTTTCGTTGAAAATAAAAAAAAATGCTTGTAACAAAACAAATTAAAGCAAAAAAAGCATCAGTTTGCGCATAAAAATAATAATGTTATTATTGTTAATAATGTTAATAATGTGAGCGGGCCATAAAAGAAGAAGAAGAATGTTAACTAAATAAATATAATATTATAAATAATAATATTAGATATAAATAAATAATAATTATAGGTATATTATTCTTTATAAACGCAAATTATTTCTTTACTCTCTGCAAGCTTTAATTTGACTTTTTCAATTAATATTTTATATTCAACGAAACCGACAAAGTCTTCAGTTCCCTATATATGGCTCTTATATTCCTTAGAGTTTGGCTCATCTTTCAATTTGTGTTGGCACAATCATATCTGTACCGTCTTCTCCTAGCAAGTAGTGATTATCCGGCTATGATGATGAAATAAGTTTAGTAAACCCAGTTGTTGGTATTCATTAATATGTAGCTTTGACGAATGCTGAAAATATGCCAAAAGAACATAAATTTCATTCAACATTAAATACTTCAATAATCGCTGGTTTATTAGATATCGTTGTGTCCAGAGTTGCATGCATATGCCAAAATGGAGCAGAACGTGACAGTACAGCATATGAAACCAATTTTCTCAGTTGAATCGCGTTCCGATTGCTGTAACAAACCGTATTAAATCGCAAAAACCATGATCAAACGGTAGCATGGTTTGGCCACTGGTGGTAAAGAGCACATAACTTATGTTTGTACCGAAAACTGGTACACTTTCCTTACAAACACTGAAAATCGAGATTTGATATATCTTTTCGCTGTTATATTTGTGAATGGTGTTAATATTAGCCGAAAATTATTAGAAACAAATTTAACAGACCCTTAGTTTGCAGCCAATATTGGATACAAGTAATTACTCTTCAATTTAATTTAAATTTCGACAATCAAGTAGGCCGATTTTTGACATTTGAAACGTCCCTTGCGTATAACATTTGCAATGCTTAAACAGCTATAAAATGAGCAAATACAAACCAATAAAGCGTTGGATATACTATTACTCGAATCTTCAAACTACTGGTGCACATTACATCGAATGAAATTTTAACGGCATCATAGAAATAATGATATATTGCGGAAAATTTCAATGTAATTGCAACAAAACTTGGAGCAGTGGTAGAAACATTTATTATCTTTTCAAAACACATGGTGTAAAATAGTTATTGTTGCATTTCAGAGTAATATTTGAGTTGTTTATTTGCCCTGCCGAATACCGATACACTTGCCCTTTATTATCAGAAAAGATAAATAAAGTTACAATGGTGTAAAAGCTGTGATGCTATCAACATCACGTATATGTCTACTACACTAGAGATACGCAATTATGAAAACTAGTAAGCTATTCGTTTGGATTGTTATACAAACTTATCAATCCATCGTTTGCCTTTTGTGTGTGTTTGTGTTCTTTACGTAGCTGTACCGTGTGTGCGAGCTTGTTCCCATAGCCACTGTATAGGTGACTATATTTACTGAGCGATAGATTGTAGATTGATACAGCAGTCGTGCACATGGGCGCAGCATCTTTCCACACCCCCATCAACTTCTGGGCCTGCACCACCCTCGCTGGCGCAGTGAGCACGCGAACCACCATCGTTTGAGCGATAAACGATGCTGCTTCCGGATATTGTCCTGCCTGTTTGGCCCTGCTCGCACGGCGCAGGGCATGTCGGGTAGGATTGACGGCGCGGAAGCAAAGGGGAAGAAAGAAAGATACTTCACAAGCCATCAATTAACATCATAGGGTGAACCGATGTTAAATGGTAATTGACTCATTTCGGAGCAAACACGCACGTATACATATTGCTTTGCATGCGTTTGTGCTTGCATGTGTGTGCGTGTGCTAATGTATATACATATATATCATTCGAACGAATCATTCGAATAATTGCGTTGCCTGATGTGATGCATCCATCTCGCCGCTACCAACCTGCTACAGCATGTTCGGTAGTTATCGGGAATGCAAGGGGCTGTAAAGCGGAAGCAGATGAGAAGATGGGATGGGAAAGCTTGGGATGGGATGAGATGATTCGTCTCATCAACGACAGGCACGCAGAACAACACACAAGCTCGGACGGAGCGCATTCTGGCATTTCAAAAACGCAATCGACAACAACGTACGCTTCACAAGTTGATAGGGAAATGGATGATGATGATGATGATGGCGGCGAAGATGATGTATCACTCTGTCTCTCATCCACGAATATTTTCATCTCGTTCGGTTTTATTGCTGTAGATTATCGTGTACCTTGCAACAGAAGGAGAGTAAATCTCCTTCTCTCTCTCTTTCTCTCTCTCTCTCTCTCAGACCTGCCGGAGAAGGTCTAAATGATTCTTCGGTTTGGTTTTAAGTGCTGACGAAACACGGTGGAAGATGAGTTGACGAGGTGGAGTGCTTAATGAAATTGTTATTGACGATTATAATGTCGGGTTTGGTGCTGGAAGATGGTGTGCGTTTACCGAATGTGAATGTGGTGAGACATTGTGACAGATATGAATTTGAATAAAAGATACATAAGACAATTAAATCGATATGTGAACAATCTGCTGTTGCGAACAGCTATAATTTCAATTGTCGGCCGAAGTGGAAAGTACATGGAATGATGATGTATCATCGTAAATGTATGTATATATGTACAGTACCTCAAACTCGAAATGGGACACATTGAAATCACACCCATTTGTCGCTTTCGAAAGCCCGTATGTAGTTTTTGCTTACATCTTACCATAGTTTCTTGAATACATTTTAATTTAGCCATCATTGAACATATAAAAAGCCGTTTTTTTACCGTATTTTTACTAAAACTCAAATTGAGACACATTTAAATAACACCGAGTTTTCCAAAGCCCGTATGTAGTTTTCGCTTATATTTCAACACAAATTCATGATACATTTTGATAGAGCCATCTGTCAGCATATTAAAAATAATTATTAAATAATTTTAAATCCAGTCGTCAGTTGAGAACATCCGAAAAAAGTGATAAAGTCTCGATTTTTCAGCCAATCTCAAATTGGTGGGACACATGAAACATCATTTGTATGATGTATATTCTATGAATTATTAAATGCTTAAGATTTCATAGATTGAATTTTTTGTAATTTTTATTTTTATCAGTATATGATGGCTCTATCAAACTGTGTCATGAAATAGTGATAAAATATAAGCAAAAACTATCCCCCCTATTGCGGTAGTCTAACGGCAGGCGAACGTTCATGCGCGGATCACTTTTGTATTGTGTGTTCCGTTCGACTGCCGTTCGACGGAACTCACTGTCGACAAACGGTTATATGCTCGAAAGGCAGCTTTTTTTGTTATTATGGTTCTCGAACGGAACTGCCACTCCATGCAAATGTTTTCCGACAGCGTCGTGCTGTACAACTTTATCATAAGTTGTAAATTAAACTGTTTAAAAAAAATTAAATGGTATTTAATGGCTTACGATAAACATTTTTCGTTTTTTAAGCTTTAGTTAATCAACGTTATTGGAAATGTATTTTTCATAATTATAAATTATGCATTAACTAAAAATCACACAATGATTTAAAATTGATTTAAAATAATACTGGTACCTATGAATAAAAGTATGTAGATCTAAGAATAAATTTCAACGACATTCATCTTTCGCTACAGCGAAATCGATTTTTTTTTATTTAAATTCCGAAAATTTTAACTTTTATCCGTTAAAATAAATTAATGTAACTTACTTACGCCGGAACAAACGAAGCAGGAATCATTTTTAATTGATCACAATTGATACTTTTCACGATACGATGGTTTTATCTGTCCTTTTGTAGAGAACGTTAGCAGCAGAATCCAGTGCAGAATCAAATACGCGATTTGTTTTGTTTACAAAATGACGTATTCGACAGCTCTGCTCAAGGTCAAGCGTCAGCCGATACAGCAACAAAAGTCGATGAAACTTATGTCGACTCCATTGGAAACGGCAATACAAAAATGACTGCCGTTCGAGACGGCGCTTCCGTTCGATTCGACTGCCGTTAGGCTACCGCAATATCGTGGTATATATGGGTTTCAAAACGACAAATCGGTGTGATTTCAAAATGTCCCATTTTGAGATTGTGGTACTGTTTAGGTACTATATAGATATATGTACCTATATATGTATGTGTATGTGTGATACAGAGATAGAGAGAGAGAGAGAGAGAGAGAGAGAGAGAGAGAGAGAGAGAGAGAGAGAAAGAGAGAAAGTCGCCCCCAGCCGCAGAGTACTTCCGGCCAGAGGTCTACTCCATTCCTGTTTATTAATAATTGAATGAATTTTGCGTTCAACGATAAGCGCCTCGGGTTCAGCATATTAGCCGGGTTCTACTTGCTGGACTAGATGAACCTTAAATGGGAAATGGGATGGAATAATAGGGGAATGAAAGAATCG
>KB673424.1:35943-55069 GCA_000349145.1 Anopheles dirus
GTATAATAAGGGCTGAAGCGCAATTCGCTCACTGCGGAGCTACCTGATATTTAAAATAGAGCGCACTGAGCGCGCTCATTAAGGTGAGCGGAGCAATTGAGGTAGCTCTTTCGCTCACGACCCAACACTACACTGATGGAACGTCCCAGCTGACAAATACATATTCCGGGCAGGGGTGAATGGTGGGGGTGGGAGCGAGGGGGGGTAGGGCGACGTATAGGAAATAAAATTAAAAATGAAATGTTTATTTTCTGTTCTCAAGGAGCGCACACCGCGTGCCATCTTACCCACACCATCTTACCTTCGGCAAGATGTGTATTACCGCCGCCGCTCAGTTTGTCTCTTTATCGTTAGTGGAAATGTTTCACGCGATGGTTTAACGGTTCCAACAATCATAAAAAGCGACAGTTATAAAAAGAAAAGTTGAGCGTAATGTGTTATTTTTAGTACAATCCATCATCCGGTGATGACTCGTGAACGACGAAAGGCAGCAGCATCGTGGTCGATTCTCGAGTCAGGACGCCCAAACATGGCGCATCTCCCTGCCTCCCCCACCGAGATCACCCATCATCGTGTCGCGTAAGATGCTCATTTGTGTCATTCAAATGATTTTGACAACAATATTTTTTCAAATCTCTCACCTCCCGGCACCTATGAGGAGGAGCGTGTTTGTCATCTGCGTATGTGAGGAATTGCCCGTTTGGAAGAGGAATCACCCCACGTAACGCGAGATAATTAATCTGGCAGCTTTACGCACGCGTCCGCTGTTTTTTATTGTTTTGATTTTTTTGGGGAAAACGTATGCGCGACAGGAAGTGTTGATCCTTTGGGTCGCGCTATGGCGATTATTTAGTGTAGCGTTTCCTGTTTTTCATCGCTCCTCCCCTCCCTCCACCAGCTTCTATTAATGAGAGACTAATTTCTTTCGGTACGGATCTGTTTTGTTTGATTTTTTGTAGGTTAAAATATGGTTTCAAAATCGTCGCACGAAATGGAAAAAGCAGGACAGTTCCGGTGGAGGAGGAACGGCGAGTACCGTGAGCGGAGGTGGAGACGCCCCTACATCTCAATCACCTAAGGACGCCATCAAAGTTACAGCGGGAAATCGCATTTCGAACGTTACCAACGTTGTTTCCAAATCAACGCTCGTCACATCGCCCTCCGCTGGCCCAATCGCCACGGACCAGCAACAGCAGCAGCATCATTCGGCTAAACCGGCGTGGATCAGCGAACTGGAAAGCTTGCCGGAGATACAGCAACAGCAACCCGTGGCGTTGTCCTCGTCCTCCTCCAAAACCCGTGCCGCATACCCGAAGTCCAGCACCGCTGCTGCCAGGAAAGGTTCTGCCACCGAGCGACGTAACAGCGCACAGGGCAAACAGCACGAGCGCCATCCGGCGTCTGCTAGCGGTACTAATCGGCGGAATAGCAGCAGTAGCAGCAGCGCTACCATGGAACAGCATACCCAGCAACAAATGGCGCAGTCGGCATGATGGTGATGTTTTACTACTGCGAAGAAAGTGCTACTCGAATGGTGGGAAAGCAAGCGAACGCAACCGCCAGCAATCGTAGCCCAAGCTCATGTGGGTGCTTTTCGTTTTGTGTTTGTGTGTACGCTGCCCGGTTCACCATTGACGTTTTTATGATATTAGTTTAAACTTTGTGCCATTTCCGGGTCGGGGAAAGATGGTGTATACCCGGTACCCTTTCGCAAGCGAACATTTGCAACGTGCTTTCCACGTGCGGCGTTGTGTGGAGTTATGTAGAAGGCTAACGCCGTTTTCGAGCACTGTAAGAAGCAAAGAAATCTTTGCTCCCATCAGCATACTATAAGGTGTGACAACAACAAAACCACGCGATTGGTGTTATCAATAGACTAAAATTGGAGATACGTATTGAATAAACTAAATAAAAGCACTAATTTCGAGTGATGCAAATTAAACTGAATGGTGAAGTGTTTGGTTCCATTTTGTCCGATATACCTTCGGCGGCATCTCTTTTGTTTATTATTTTGTTTATTTGCTTATTATTTTGCATCATTCACAGTGCCGTAGCGCAGCCGGTAGCCGTACATGGTAGCTACACTATCAACAAAATTTAGGATGATTGCTCAACCAGCGATCGCATTCCGCTTCTCTTTTACAGTTTTGCTTCCAGCTTTCCTCCTCTACCGGTACTATTAGAACACATCTCTTATTGTTGGAAATTTCGCGATTTTGCGTTTCAAACACATTTAAAACGCTTCAGTAGATTAGCTGGAACTATTATTATCATTTGGGAGAACGATCATTGAAGATTAAAGATTGACTAACGAGACAAAACATTCTCATTAAGGTCTTTATAATTCGAGCACAACTCAAGCGGATAACACTGCATTCGAAATTACTGCAGAACGCTCAAACCCCAGTAATAAATTTCGTCAC
Organism: Anopheles dirus; assembly: GCA_000349145.1. Lineage (NCBI taxonomy): Eukaryota > Metazoa > Arthropoda > Insecta > Diptera > Culicidae > Anopheles > Anopheles dirus. Next base: position 38,367 of record KB673424.1, read on the forward strand.
CAAGGGTACTGCAATCATGGATAGTATCAACATTACTTCACTATACATACAAAAATCACAATACACTAAAAAAAACTCCTAAAAGTGTTGGTATTTCACATTACGAAATTAGCATATCGTCCAAATAGTCCGCTATCAATAGTTTCGTAACTCACAGTAGGGAGTTTCTGTGCTTTTATCGTCACCTGTATACAACACAGTGGCGGTGACAATTCATAATTGAAGCCCAATTATGAATACTGGAACGAGACAGGAGGAAACGACTTTGTTGGGATCAGGAAAGAACATGCATTCAATTTTTCATTTCACCCGACATTGATTGTTATGTAGTGATCTTAGTTCGTATACAATAATAGTAACACAAAATACCAATGTGCATAACAGGAATAAAACGCACATAATAACAGGCACTCTTTCTAGAACACATTTCGACCACTCAGTTAGCAATTGACACAAATTATCACTGGAACAGCTGTCAGAACAGAACATAAACAGGCAAAATTGTAAGCACCATATTCTTTCTGCATCCGTCCACTTGGCTTAACTGATGCGTTTGAGTTTAGCCGCAACCTCCGATTTAAATTTGTTTGATTTAAATTTGGTAAATTCCTATTTGATTTAAAGATAGGAATTTACCATAGCAATTCCATATGGAGTTTGGAAATTACTTTTTCTACCATGGGATCTGTGAGATTCCATACGCGTTTTAACACGAATGGAATAAAATTGCACCTAATTGTAAAAAAAAGATTGATTTGCAGCACTTTATGGTTTACCTTCCATAGTTTCTTCCGAATGTAATCGCTTTCTGAACTTGAACGCTATTTACTTGTACAGGGTGTGCTATTATATATTGTACTGGATTTCTGACTGGCCGGGGGTTTTGAAAACTACAATAACAACAACAACAATTATGAACTGCTCGTTTGCGGTAGTGAGCCTTCTTGGATTCCCATTAAACTTTTGACTGGTGGTGGTTGTTCGATAATATTATCGTCTACCTTTCTAACCTCCATCTCAACACTCTATTTTGTGTCTTTTCCTAGTGGTCTTAGGGTCTTCTTGTACCGGTTTTTCGTCATTCTCACGGTAAATATATGTTATTTGTTATTAACTCCTAATATAGTTGCATGTATGCTATACATGCAACGAAAAAAATAACAGCTTGTCAGGCTTAAGAAACTCATCCTAATAATAGATATAATGTTAATAATAATAATAATAATAATATTTTTCCACACAAAAGAATCCTTACTGCACCTCTAATGTAACTGTACATGTACAATGTTAGTGGTAGTAGAAAACGGGGTGACATTTATCATTCAAAACATGTTCTTTTACAAAAACAAAAACAGGCTTCGCTATATAATGCTTATGTTTTGTATTCGGACTAGTTTTAGTTTGTGTGGCTGGATTATACGATGTATAATTATATTCATATATATGTCGACTTCCTCTTCCGGTGTATAACGCTCTTTATCTGATTTAGCTACAACATGCACAACGCGGCGGTATGAATCATGTTCTTTGCTCAGTTCATTTGGGAACTAGGTACATTGCTTTTAACGCCAACCGCGCTAACAATTGTTGATATTGTTTCAATAGTTTAAACGACCTGTATTTCTAATCCGTTCTGTGTCACCTCTGTACTTGTTTCAATTGTTTTCAAAAAATCTTTAATGTGTTGTTACATGTTTTTCTTGTTACATTAGGCACTTGGTAAAGAAGTTTTGGAATGTTTTAGCAAATAACACTGGTTCTTCTTGTAGGTCACTACCTGTGCACCCAACCACCATTTGTAAAGGTCACAGTGTATAGAGCACGCAGTCGGTGACCGTTTGTTTGTGGGTGTTTTGGTTATAGAAAAATGTTGGAGGTTTGTTTTTTTGCTTTGCTTATTAACAACAACAACAACAACAGCGTATAGGAAAAATGCATATGTGCTTGAGATTACTGCTCTCTAGTAACCGCGTGACGTAGTAAGTTGGTGTAACTTGGTAACGCATCCTTGCAAGTATTGCTGTCTGTTGCGAATGTAATATCTTTCTCGGTCTGATGTTGCGGGATGTGATGATTTTAAACTTTTGTTTCAGGTCCCTCCGTGCAATGTTCGAAGAATTTTTTGATTTTAGAAAGGTATTGCTGACAAATGTGCCCATAATTTTTGTTATACCAATCGGGCGTACGTCCCCTGTGATAGAGAGAGAGAGAAAGAGATAGATAGATAGAGAGAGAGAGAGAGAGAGAGAGAGAGAGAGAGAGAGAGAAAAAATATAAATGATTAGTATCGCACTTGACTGAACGAATCATAACAGGCAAAATTCTTACTTCATGTCGACGCGTGACAGATGCATCAACTTGCACCTTCCACTGCCACACGGTTCGATTAGGTAGCGCGAAGCCAGAACGACGCCGTTCACCCCACCGAGCAAGGATGTGGCGTTTTCATGCGAAATCGATACTTCCACTATCACGCAGGCTCCTCGAGGCAGGTCGTTTTTCCATTGTCTGTGGGTGAAGGAGCAAGCAGTTCGAATGATGGAAACGCAACGCAAGATGGTAATCGAAAATTATTAATAAAAGGATTCTCTTTTTTTCGATCAATGAATGTTGCATCGGAATGATGCCTTAGCATACAGTTAAAAGTTTAAGTTGTGTGCAAATGGAAGATGTATTTACCGCATATGATCTAAAAAATCATCGAATGTATGAAAATGAATTCGGGATATGCCGACATATTACCTCACGACGCAGTATTCAGTGACAGGTTGTCCGCAAGCGTATTGGAAGACATCGGTGTCTTGATCTAGCTGTTCAATAGTGCGCCATTTCAACAAATACGCATCCCACAGTGATCGCTCGTTGAAAATGTGTTGTTTTACCTCCATCGGTGGCGCTTCCACTTCCGTGACGCATTTCCACAAACGCAACGGATGGCCATCACCTACCTTCTTGAAAAATGAGGCCACAGACGGATCTGTGGTACTGAGAGACACCCATCCTCGTGGTCTGCAAGCAAAGAATAAGGTAAGTGTGCATTTCAGAAACTAGGGGAAAAACAATATAATTGAGAACACAAAAATTACGCCATAACATACTTTAACAGGAAATTAAACTCTATTTTTGCATCTTGATTATGAATGATTTAATTGCAATGTGTACATTTCTTGGTAAAAATGTATTGCAAAAAAAAAAGCTCAGGTGCTGCTGAACACATTTGTGCTGTGCTAATCAATCAAATCAATAAACAAACTTACTACTACTATTACTATAAATACACCCAACTAAAGCTATAAAAGAGGTAAAACTGACTGACCCGATATCAATCGGTAACATGACTACGCGAAGAACAAACTTGGGTGACAGATAACCTTCTTACCTTTCACGCCCCTCACGAAGACACTCGTTGATGGACTCCGTTAAGTAGCCGCGCCAGTTCTGCACGTGCATTTCCGCGCCTAGCGCCGAAAGTGGCACCGGCTTTGACTCATCCATATAGTTAAAATTGCAACGGCGCATCTGTTCGCTGCTGATCGTCCACAGGCTCTGAAAGCGCTGGATCATATACGCCAAACACTCGTGTGACGCTTTCGCCTCCGAGAGTTCTTTTTCATCGGGAGTACCGGAGCCGGAACCGGTTTTTTTTCTTCTAGGCGATGCCGCAGTGTACCTGTTTGTTTGTGATAATGAGATCGTACAAAATCATGCCAATTATCGTAAGAGATTTGAGTAGCAATGAGCCTCATACCTATTGCCGGACAACAAGTAGAAAAGTGAGGGTGCAAAACAGACGGCCAGATTATTTGCAGTCATTTGATTTAGGCTTGAGTTTTGAACCACCTTCTCTAGGAATGTAAGCAACAGATGTAGCACCTCGCGGTGCTCATCTGGCAAAAGCAGTATGGCCGATTGGACTGCTTCCGACCGTACCTCTTCCGGGAGATCTACAGAGGAACAAGAAAAATAAACAAAACAAACTCAATCGATGCAAATCCTTATATTTTCCAGCGACAGCTTCGCACTTACACTGGAATATAGCGATAAACGTTTCGGACAGCTTTGCGGTCAGCAACGGATCGGGCAACTCGCGGAAGTATTGTTTCAACAGATCCGCCACATCGTAGGCGTGATACTCGTCGAACATCTCGTTCCGCCATCCAACGTCATTGCTTGCCTCGATGACCGACTTCAACTTTGCAATGCGTGATTTGACACCCGGTTTCCGAAACAGCCCGACCTGATCCAGGGCGTTCCGTTCGAGCCAGCCAAATGCTAGTCGTATCGTGTACGGCACGGTGCTACCGTACTTCTGCAGATTCAACACCAACGGCAAGCCAAACACTCGCCGGTCCTTATAGTCGGGTGTTTTGATACGCTTGATGAACTTTGGTAGGTCCCAGTTCCAGCCGGACCGATGTGTCGGGCAGTAGCGTTCCATATAGCCTGTCAGATTTGCTAACCCAAGTTTACGTACGACCAGCAGTTGCCCACAAGACATCTCCGACATGCGCAACCCCACAGCACCTCCGGTTCCAACCACCTCCGACAAGCGTCTTAATGTTACTCCTTCTGTTGAGCTAACATCGTGCAGTTGGTTGCTCTGTACGATCGACGAACTCACTACTAATTGCGTTTTACTTTTGGTAGTGGTTGTTGTGATTTTGCTGTTGCTGGTGGAACTGCTGACTAGTGCCGTCACCGTGGTTCCACGTTGTTGCACGGATTGTTGCTGATGTTTTCGGTCTTCTTTCGACATTATGCCAAACTGATCGCTTTGCTGCATGTCGATTGGGGACACCTTTGGCTGCTGGAAGCTATGCCATCGGGCCACTGTTGATCGTTTACCGGATGGGCGACCGCCCTCCCCACTATCGTCGCCCGTTTTGGTGGTGTGCCGTACGGAACGATTGCTAAAAGCGTCCCTGTACCGCTTGGAGGCTTTTCCGAGGTTTAGCGAACCACCCCTGTGCAACTTCGACTGGGAAGCATTTGCTTCTAGTGCGACTAGTGTATTAGCACCACCTCCACCTCTAGTAGCGGTTGATCCTCCCGTGCCTTTCATCTCTGCAGTTGTGGTTGAAACGCCGTTGTTCATCCCGGACATTAGATCATAATCGAAGTCCACCTTTATTTTCGAGCGGCGTTGCTTGGTGTGGCATTCGGAATCGGAAAGAGCCCCACCGCCGGTCTGATCATCCGTTACCGTGCTAGTGATTACTTTGCTCCGTAGAGATTTCTTCGTTCGTAGATATTTACGGGAAACCGTCTTTTCTGAACCATCGGGTACGATGTTTATGGAGTTGAAATCAATTCCTGGCCCACCGCCACCACTATCTTCACTACAGATCGAAGAAGAGTCATCGCCAGAACGAGCCTCCTGCTGCAATTGCACTTGTTGCCGGAATTGAATCGTACCACCCGGGGACGAGCGGTCACTAAAATGTTTCCCATCAGCCACATATAGCGGGGACCACGCTTTTGCCGGAGCGCTGACATTCGGTGACAGAAGCACATTTCTCCGACCGAGTGGATCGTTTACGACAAGATTCTTGCGATTACCCACCGCATCCAGCGCATCGTCGAATGCGAGAAGTTCAGCGGATGGCCGTGGCGAACTAGGATTGGAGTAGGACATTATGTCGAAACCGCTCTCTCCGTACCCATCGTCACCGGCCGGACGATGGTGAGGTGACAGATGGCCACCCGACTGTGTCGGTGGCGGCCCTAGGATGATCAAACCGTCCCGATTTTGCTTTTTTCTGCGTCTTGATTTGATAGACTCAACACGCCGCAAAAATGCCTTCGCTCCGTCTTTCAGCCGTTCGCTGCCGGTACGCCTCAGATGGACGCCAATACCGACCGTGCCACAATCGTCTTGTGAGTCCGTGTCCGATGTAACGCCGATTGTGATGTTTCCCCCCGTTTCGATCCACAGCTTTTCGTGATCTTCAGCACGCAGCAGCATGCTATTGTTGTGTCGACGCTGCTGCTGTTGATGCGATCCGTTTGCGGTCGACCCGTGTCCAGCCGAGTCGTTGCCGGTTCCTTTGGTGTGGGCATCTTTATTAGAAGATCGCTGTTGCTGCTGCTGCTTGTTGTTTATCACACTGACCAGCCCGACCGCATCGTCTACTCGCGACCAGCGCCGGCTGTTGTGTTGGAATGTCCAGGCTTCGCTCAAGGCGCAGCTGTCATCGTCCGAGTCGTCACGCTGCTGCAACCGTCAAATTGCACAAAACGGATGATTTCAGACGACCACCTAGCATGGAGTATTGAAGAAGCTGTCTTACCGAAGGTTTTGGTGTATGCTGATGAGCGTCGAGATGCATATTTGCACAACGATTGAGCGTGTGTAGGCGACGAAATAGCGACTGTAACGGGTCAGGCTCCAAAAACGGATGATCTTTCGCTACATCCTCCACGACAATGGGGAACTGGTGGTCTGTATAGGATAGAGCAGATTAGAAACACATTGCGGTGCTAATGTATGAATGTTTATGGAAAAATCTCACCTTCGTACATTTGGGCGTACTGTGGAAATCCAGCGGCACGCAACCACCGACACGCTTCGATCGCTTCGATTTCTGTAAAAGCAATAAAAATAAAGACAAACATCGTTCAAGTTGTTCAATTGGTAGCGCTGCCGGTCTTTACACGATAGAATCAGTACCAAATCTCTACTGGATCATCCCCTCTCTAGCAAAGAGTAACTATCGATCGTATGACTTTCGAAACGTAAGATTCGGTTCCCACGAATGCAATGTATCTAGCCGTGTCGATTTGTTATCTGTACCTTACAAAGAAGTAGCAATCAACTTTCCAACTTGACTTGAATTATCTTCCATAAATAACTGAATTCGAGAATATTGTTGAATTTTCATACTAAAATGTTCTACGTATTCTATTCAAACGGAAAGATATAAGGGATTCGAGGGTAACAGCCCATGATCGGGTGGTTAAACGACGGACTTAGAAGGGTATATCTTCGCGTGGCCTAGTTTAAGTAGGTCCGTTATCAAATATAAAAATTTATTTGTTGTCTGGCTTGGTGGTAAATACGGAGTGACACCTGTCTTCCCACTAGGGTGATCAAGTGAACCGTATAACAGAAGAACCGTTAGGACATGACGAAAGAAGAACAAGCAGAAGATGGTTGTGTGCGCGCGCGCGTGTGTGTGTATTCATTGAACAGAAACTATTGTTTGTGAAATGCTTTCATCGATGGTAGAAAAAGTAAAGAAAGACGATTAAACTGATCCAAAAACCTTATTTCAATATATTTATTGTTATGCTTTCTTCTCCGAAATTGCTCATTGTCACTCCGCTATGCTTCCTCGCTATGTTTTTTTGTTTTCGAAATCGTTCAGCCTGTTGCCGAATTTTCTCCAGAAATCTCTGTCCAGCTCTAGTGATGCAGCAACACTGCCCTCCTGCTCGACGTCGTTCGGGCTGGTCCCTTGCTTCCTGTGTCCCTCGCCATGGATTCTTACAGGCATTCGCTGGATCCGGCTTCCGGAATTGTCGTCATCGGCTTGGTCGGACTTGGCACTGAAACTACGCGCCCGTTTGAAGAATTTCGTTGCAAAAAAATTGTCTGTGCTAAATTTTTTCCTACCATCAAGCTGAGGTGTCAGTGGAACTCGAGTCAACGCGGAACGACCTCCGGGTGCGGCGTTTGCTGCTGATGCTTCTGGCACTCTTGCTGCTACGGATGGTTTACCCTCAGGTTCCATGCTCATGCTACGTAGAGCTGAAATTTTTCTCGAGCTGATCGGTGTTCCAGGGATGGATACGTTTCCAGTAGCAGCCGCAGTTGGTGGACATTCGGTTGAGTTATCTTCGTTGGTAGAAAGTGAAATGGACCCGTTATCTTGATCCCGGTCATATGACGCACCGGCAGGTGGTCTCACTGTTACATCAGCTTCTCGTGCTGTTAGCTGTATTGAAGGAACACCTTCCATTTCCTGGTATGCACCAAAAAAATCACGTCGCAGTGTGCCCTTGCGAATGGAGTCTTCGAAAAACGAACGTACCGCAGGACTTTTCACTTCCGATTGGGTGTACGATTGGGCTGCTTCGGAGAACGACCGGGTGAACGTTTTTTTCTCGTGCGAATTGCTGAGGTATGTGTCCACACAGAAGTCCGTGGTCGGAGAAGACGCTTTCTCCACCGAAGGAACAGCAACTGACGGCTTGTTTTGCCGCAGGTCATCCAACTCTCGATTGAAACTTTCCAACTGTTCCGCCAACGTTGTAGATTGTGCATCGACCGGCGTTTTCTGCTGGTCGTCGTCCCCAACATCGCTGCCACCATTCTTTTTCAATTTGTGCAGGTGCCTCGAGCTTATCGGTGTTCCCGGCACCGTCGGCTTAAAACTGGGCGACGTCAATTGGGTCGGTTCATACTCATTATACACCTCGGAGAAATCCCTGCGGTAGGTTTGACGCGTAGCGGAATCATTAAAGTATTGCAGTACCGATGGATCGTGCGCATCCCGTGCTTCATCATTCAGTGTTTGTACCGCCTGCGAGAATGTGCGCTGATAGGTTCTGGCTTGTTCCGATTCGTCGAAGAACTTTTGCGTTCGTTTCGAATCCGAACCTGCTGCTTCCTCCACGTTTGCTACCGCTTTAGCTTGATAAGCATGTAGTTTTTTCTCGAGCCGTTTCTTAGATTCTTTCAGCTGTTCTAGATCCTGCTGGAACATACTCCGATCCTCGTCCGACCTCTCATCATCCGAAGAGTCGCTGATAAGTTTGATTGGGCGACCTGCACCCGTCTTTGTTGTTGCTTTTAGGACAGTTTTCTTGGTCGTTTTCTTTTTTGACTTTGTTTCATCTGGAAAAAATGAATCCTGCGTACCGCTTCCTTCGATCAATTCTCCACAGGCTTCCGAAAAATCTCTACGATAGCTTCGTTGGTTGGCGGACTCTTCGAAGTATTTCTTCACCACTGGATTATTCTCGATCACTGGCGCCTCACCAACGGTACCTACTGCCTCTGAGAATGTCCGGTGGTATGCCTTTCGTTCTTCGGATTTGTTAAAGAAGTCCTTCGTAGTCTGATGTATTGTGCCTATTGGCGTATCTCCTTGCGTTTGCGGTGCTCCGGTGTCCAAGTTCTCCTTGTTTGCCGAAAGATCATGCATATCCTTCAGAAACTTATCCAACACAATACTACTGACGACGAGTTCATTCGCTACCGGGCTACTATTGGTCGTGTCCAACTCATCATCGTTGTTTGCGCCTAACGATTGACCCGACAGCTTCCGTAGGTAACGCGAACAGACCGGAGTCCCCGGCACGGATAGGTTTAATCGCGGTTCCTGTACGGCAGCTACTTCCTTCTGTTTTTTCTCGTAATGGCTCCGAACACCCTTCAGGAAATCGAGTTTAGATTTACGGGTTTTCGCTGCAATTGGATATTTTTTCGATCCGAACTGTTCTTCCTCCATCATGTAGCAGTTATGCGAGAACAAGAAGAAGCTCCTTTAGAGGGCAAGAGTGTAAAAGAATTGTCGACACAAGAATTTCCTTACGGAATGTTTTTGCGGTGGGTCACGAGGCACAGCAATCTGCCACTGACTACGTTTCGCCGGATACGTTTATACAAGACTGAGTGAGCACTCGCTTGCGTTCGGACATCAACCAGGTGACATCAGCTGGCCACGAGTTCTCTGTGGGATTGAATTTATCAGTCACGCACGAAACAACGAACAAACGCTATAGGCTAAGGCCGTTTTAGAAAAAAACAAAAATTTAACAGTGCGACAGTGTTTGTGTTTTTTTTCTCTTTTCACAGTGTAATGATAACAACCTAACAAGATTACCATATCCATCACGTATCCGCGCCGCTGTTCAATCTAATCTTAGCAGCGAATGCTAAAAATGACTCGATAGGTTCTGTTCATACATATAATATCGAGCTATGTGTGACCATTATTCAAACCATTCAAACGGATAGATTTTCTCCGTTAAAAAGATAATGAATTGAACCAACCTAAGGTTATTACCATTGCTTGGTAGAAAGTGAATGCAGCTTTTTGTGCGGATTTTCTATTTGGTTTTAACAAAACGCCCTATGCTGTCGTGTCTGCGTTCTTACGTCTTATTTAAAAAAGACCATTGGTCCGAGCAGCTGGTCTTGGCAGCATGCAAACACCCAGAAGATGTGTGAAATAGTGATGAGCGCTCGGAATCGAACCTACCTAGTTCCGATTCCGATTCCAACTGCGGAATCGATTCCGGCATTTGTACCGTTTTCGATTCTAATTCCAATTTCAACTGCGGAATCGATTCCGAAAAATTTGGAGCCGCCCGGAATCGATTCCGGCCCACCACAAGTGTGAAAACGTTGGATAAAACATCTGTCTTGGTAGGACTAGCAGTGATTCGGGTATGTTACATCTTACGCAAATGAGATGAAAAATAGATTCTTATCATTCACTGGTTGTGCGAATTCAAATCTTAACTCAAATTTGTTGTCGAACAAAGAAGAACAAGACGAATTTGATAACAAGGCTGACAAATATGATACAAACAAAACAGGATTCATTCTACCTGAAACCTAAACAATCAGTAACGTTAGTAAAACCAATAATATACAACAAACTTATCAAGCAAATCAACCTTCCGTTATCGACGCTAAGCTAGATAATAAATGCCGGTTTAACCATATATCCCAAGCAGGAACGTGGGACGCAATGGAGCCGCAGCACTGACGTTCATTTATGGAATGCTAAAATCGCCTCCAAACAAATCCACCGTCGGGTGCATTCTCCCTGTTTGACAAAAAGATAATAAAATATGTTGCTTTATTTTCTTGTTTCACTTTTGTCCTAGAAATTGGAAACAGTTTCTCATAAAATTTAACCTCACTACATCACATCGAAAGATTTTCTTGCAATCGTCGAAGCGAATTCAACACGCCATCTTCATTCTTTCCTCCCGGAACGTGCAGTGACTCGAACCGTACGGTCTGGCGAGCAGCATCATCCAGTACACATTGTGATCGGGATAGAGGCGTCCCGATGCTACTTTCAAACACAAATGGCCCCATTTTGCCACCATCAGTGTTGCCCCGTTATAGGCTTAGTATGTGTATGTGTATGTTTCCCTTTGTAATTTTGCATACCTATTCATCAATCAATTTATCAATATACAAGGACGATTTAAAAATAGACACTGGAATAGAAAAAAAAATATCTCCAGCTATAATATGCTATGCTACATCTATCCTGTGCAAGACAAAAATGCCAGGAAAGTGTGAGAGTGTGCGTGGACTTGTAACTACCTCTCTCTTTCCTTCCCTCGAAACCTTCTAATTAACTGATATTCTTGTCGACTCGCTACATTATCTCGCTGGTTTTGCTTCACTTTCTCGCAGTGACAGCATCTAACAGCAGGCAGACGGGTGCTTCAGTTTTCCCTCTCGCTCGCGGTGTCAGACAGTCTACAAACCAAACACATCCGCACACCACCGGAGCATGCATCGTGTAGCGTTCGGTTCGGCCTGGTTGCTGTGATCTCTCTCAACAGAAGAGCAACAGATGATTTTTTCCAGCTACGACTGTCCCCGTTATCCTCATGACGTAAAATTTACTCATAAGCTCTTCTTCATGCTCTACCGCTCTGTACCCACATACTTCACCGGAAGGACAACATTTTGCACCCGTTCGTTTTGCACCTTTGAAAACGGCAGTATTATGGGTAGTTGTTGTTGGTCATCCGCGATGAATTGTTTTACCTGCGATTTTGCGTTCCCGCATCCTTTTCCACAGCGATTCCGCTTTGCGAATGTGCCAATTCTCGATCTTGGCAGAAAAGCTACGAAAGAATTTGTACTCTCGAATGCTAGACATCCTGCGATGCATTGTTTGGTCCGTCCTATCCTGCGTGTGGTGTGTTTGTGTGTGTTTGTGCTTATTACGTTTTTCTACAGCACATCCACTCTACTAGTTGAACCGTACAAACGAAAAAGCACTTTTCCAGGAAAATAATACTTGAAAGCGTTATCGGTTATCACTAGATAGCGTTCTATTAAACAACCCAGTAAGCAAATGTTTCTCACATAAAAAAACTAGTTCTAGTAATTCGCAAAACAATTCCCAGGCAACCGATAGAATGCTACACCGATTTTTTCACGAAAATACTCTTGCTATTGTTAACACCTTTGCACTTGGCTATTGGTATTCAAGCTGGCTTGGCAGCATCGCACTTTTATTTTTAATTATTTTTTCCAGCGAAACTGTTTTTACTGAATTTTGAAAACAATATCGAATAAACTGTACCAAACAAAAAATGTGAACAGATTTTTACAATGCAAACTGGCACCGAGGGCAACGAGCAGCACAAGCTAATGCAAGCAAAGCAGGAAACAACAATCAATTCCGGCCACTAACAACACCAGCCACACCAGCAGGACTGACCAACTAACAATGAGTGATGTGTAAGGATATTCGCCACAAGGCAGCAGCATCAGCATGATGGTAGGAAGTTTGTGTTGGTACGGCATCTCGTACCGTTTGAGATATGGAGAGCCCACCATAGGGTGATGCATGTTCGGAGTGGACCAGGATCGAGAAATTCAAGAGAACTTTCCATTTCGCTCAATTTCTCACAAACACAGGATACAACACAACACGTTTCTCTCCTTCTCTCGACTTGTCTCATGGCGCTGCTCTTTGGCTTCGTCTTCCATCCTATAACCATCCTATATACTATAGACATTCCACAGGATATAAAGAGGAGGCTTTGTGTTGGTTGTGTACACGAACTAACCTTACCAGATATGTATGCTCCCAACAAGACCATCCACGTTTATGTGCTATGCCTGCTGTACATAAAAACACATGACACAAGTGCAGGCCACCCACGGCTGGCACAATCTGCAAAGGCAAGCAATTTTTTCAAATGTAAATTCCTTTCCCGTTCCACTTTACAACGGTCATTTGAACCTAATTTTGTTTATCGTTTTTTTCTGCTAGGAAGCTTAAAGCTGTGCATCAGGACAAAGATGCTGGTGTTAATTAGAGGTACTCGCTGGTATCACAAATTACATCAAAGCGTCGTAAGAAAGCGTTATGTACGATTATATTTTTGTATTCGTGAAATTTTGCTAAAACTTATTTGCTATGCTACAACTTATGAACGCACCCATATATGGAAGAACAAATAGCGATCGATCATAGTTGAAACAACTACTGGTATAATTAAATATTCGTACTGACAAGTACAACACTTACAAAGCACTCTGAAAAAACTAATCACAAGGTACAGGGTTTACCACAGCCGGTGACACATACTGCACACTTTTTGAAGCAATCGGCATACTCACTTCGAAGCCGCGGTGTGTTAACAATTTACTGGCAATTTACTCCATGGCGTACCCATGCATTTCACCTTCACAATTCGGTTGTCAGGATAACCGAGCTGTAGAGTCCATGGCAAAACCATTGTCCACAAACCTAATCATTGTGCCATAATTGTCATTTTGCTGAAAAGTCAGTCTGTCCATTGCAACCGATTAGCCTGGACATGGCGCAAATACTTTTGTAAATCTTCCGAACCTTCCGTAAAAACCAACCATAATGTCCGTGAATAAAACAGTGCAATACCGGAAACCAATAGCCTTTACACTAGTAGTTAAGGCATTTCTAAGTCCTCGCTGCAAGATTTAATTATTTGCATCCTATGGCACACGGAAAAACCAACAATATCATGCGCGACATTCGTGTGCGATGGATGTGAAGCATCATTCGACAACATATTGCGCTTGAATAGATGCTTCAAGTTAAAATGAGCTGTTACAGAAACCCTTACCTCGTAGCATACGAGCTTTTATCAACGCACTCGAGGGTTATCAGCGTAGAACAAGTGAGCGAAGGGTAAGCAAGTAGTATTAATACTTTTTTTTTCTTTATTTGCCATCTGTCTTGATATGTTATTCAGGAACAGTTCATTCTTCCTAATCATCCAAGGTAACCCCGAAACGCTTATGTTGATGTCTAGCTTGATCGTTCATTTAAAACAAGTTCTAGTTCTAGTTCTTATCTCTTTCACTTACCCGCCAAATGTCGATCGCTCTGCGACCTCGAATAACGCAGATTTGCCTGAGAAAAAAAAACAATATAAAAGAGAAATAGTGAGCGATGGCGGTATAGGAGAGAAAAGAGATTCAAAAACGTCTTACCCTTGCCACCATCAAGCCATGTTCTTCGTCTTTGAGCAATACTGGTGCTGAGCTTGACTTAGAGCCAAGCTCTTCTGCGATCAATTGATTGTGTCCACTGTGCAGCGAGGTGCTGCTTGGCGACGGTAGGTCAGCCATGTTAGATTTGAGCGGCTGAAACGGTTCCTGATCGAGCGTCAGGAAGAACTGTTTCCGCTTTGCATCAATCGCACTCTGGTGTGACTTGAACTTTAGATGTAGTGCAAAATTCCGATGCCCTCCTGCCGCTACTGACGGAAGGCTGTTTGTGCTTGTCTTCAGATCCCTATCATTTCCCAGTAGCTGCTGGTCGATGGTGCGGTAACCATATACGCTAGATCCTTTCTTCTTTCCGATAGCACCACCAGATGTTGCAGGCGCTACTGCGGCTAATCCTATTTGATGATGGTTATGGTGTTTGCGTATATTGCCGCGCTCGATCGTTTCACGCTCATCCGACGTCGTGTCGTCTCCAGGTCCTTCCAAACTATCATCACAAGAGGGCGCCCCCACGTCTAGTAAACTAATGTCATCTGACAGGCTGTCAGAACGCTCAGTACAGCGCCCGTAACTGCTGTATCCACTAGAGGACATGGTTTCACCAGCAGACTGTGAGCGTGTGCTAGGTCTGAGCATCGTTGCTGTCGTCGAACCTACAATGGACGAGTTTAACATTTCCATTCGATCATGCGACCGGTACCGAGGATCATTAGCATTGCGAGTACGTTTCGCACCGGCATCCATCGCCAATGGGCGGTAATTTCGGCCGAACGTCACAGTCAGCGCTTCGGCTCCGACTTTATTATGGTGGGTAACATTTGCGTGCGGTATAGTTGCATACTTCACGTTATGACTAGCGTTATGCTGATGATGGTGATGTTGCTGTAGCTGTAAAGCGACATTTGCTAAACTCCGTTGTTCAGCTCCTTCGTCATGATTCGCCTACAAACGATAACAAAGTGTTAGCTACAATTCAGAAACACTATTTCCTAACGAAATGTGGATTCTTCTTATCTTTTTTTCATTAGTGTATAATGCATTGAAGCGGCAAATTGAAACAAAACAGTAACCAAACCACGGCATGTTAGTCCACAGACGTTCAGTCACGCAGGAAACAACCAGTCACTTGCTTACCTTCAAGTCGTTTTTCCGTTTCTTGTCAACTCCTGTCCCTCGCGTATCGCTTGCCGAATCTGCTGTTAAATTTCCCTCCAGCATCGTTTGCTCAAACATTTCCGATATCTCCGCCTACAAAAAAAAGAATAGACAAAACGTAAATAAATCTGAGAACAAGTGAACTCTTCGAAACTTGAAATAAAACGATTAAAGTTATCTTATACTATCTTATGACAGTACCGAAAGAATTGTAACTACTCGGAATAAATCGAGATGTAATCATAAAGTTACAATAACATTGAAAACTTGTGTTTTCTTCGTAGAAAAGTATATTACAGCCGTCTCAATAAAGAATATTTTTTAATTCATTTCGTTCTCAATAAAATTTGTCTTCTATATTACACTATCGTTTTCCATTACAGTATTCCCATCCAGCATCTGGTACGAAATGTGTCAGCATGTTTGAAGACAATCATCACTTGAAAAAATGGAAAATGAATGGAAAAATGGAATTGTTGGATTCATTGAAATTTACATCCTATAATAATCATGACACTGTCCAGTATCATGTAGTTTTAGAGATTTTTAATCTCTGGGAATGAGTAGGATGGGATTCTTGGACGGTTCACGTCAACGGTTCCATTCCAGGCGTCCGCATTTAAACACGAAAACGTGAAAAAAGCGTAAGCTTAAAAGATCATAAGCCGAGATAATATTTGCCATAATAACTCTCTTCCTCATATATAATAAATAGGGCTTTTTACACACAAAAATAGATGATCATACAGGGGCTGAGGGTAAGGCTATCTTTTTACGCTTATGATACGTTACGCATGTTAATCTTGTTACGCTTATTATAAACGTAGAACTGGTAGCACGGAGCTACTTGGTCGTGGCCCTGGGAAACAGGAAACACTTCTTACATCGTCCATACAGAAGCAAATGACACTCATATCGAAATTTGGTTGATTCCGAACGATTTTAAATTGTGTTTTCAAATTTATAATAATATAGAAAACGTAAAAAAATTGTCGTGTCGAAAAACAATGCTAGACACTAATTAACGTGTAACGAGAGATATTAACTATACCAAATGTTAACCAAATTAAACCTGCAGTGTAGATCGGAATTGCTCGATGTATATAAGTCATACACAAATAAAAGTCCAGAGTCGCGGTGAACAAATTCGATGTCATCCGCTTTTTCCAACTTCGTAATCATTATATGTAGTTTGATACTCACAACTATTACGAAAGAAACCCATACCATTTGTGTAGACTCAGCGGATTTTCTCAACTGCAGGAACTAATAATAATGCACAAGTTTAACCTTTTCTCACTTTATTCGTTACGTACTTTGTGCACTAGCGAACACCGAC
>KB673424.1:90161-110324 GCA_000349145.1 Anopheles dirus
AGGCAAAACCGAAGGAGTACTACCAAAATGGTATCAAAAAATTGGAAGGTCGTTATAATCGTTGTATCGCTCTTGAAGGGAACTATGTTGAATAATAAAAACGAATTTTGACAAAAAATGTGTTTTTCTTTGTTAGACCGGGGACTTATCAGCCAACCTGTTATGAATATATTCAAATAATTTTGTGGCCAAAACCGCGGATAAATGGATAAAAAAAAGCGACGTTGGAACTGAAGATAATGCCAACAAACCTATTTTTGACACCTATCGCCAACGTCCCGGCCAACTGCCGCCAGGTGTAACAATGTAATTTGGTTTGTTAAAGTGTCTTTGACCATTTTTGTTTTACTATCCGTTTAAAAAAAAAGTCGCTTTTTAATGCATACGTTACTACCATCCATGCCATCCATACCTACCATACCAGACTACTATCGCACTTCGGCGAAGAGTGTTTGTTGATGTTGATCAATTCAAGCATGAACGCTGTATCGTGTCCATTGCCGGCATGGGCAAGGATTCAAATCCCAGATAGTACCGATTAGCAGTCGATATGGCCATTCTGCCAAAATCCGTGGGGTAAATGGACGCAAAAAGTGGATGTACAGCGAGCTACCTGCTGACTGGTACACGAAACCGGCGAGACTTGAAACAAATCTTTTGAAGTTTTAGCGAACAGCCGCTAAATAGATGCTTTGCACGCTAAGCCAAAAGTTTAACATTGAATGACTTCTGCGAAGTATCGGATTATCTCATAATGAAAACCTTACAAGCTTTGTGCCTCATGTCGCAACTCTTTCGATGTGCCAACTGGATATGATTAGTGCTGTTAGAACATTTCATTTTTTTTTTTCAAACAAGTCAACACTTTCCATCCCAAATCAAAGACACAAATGCGAAAATGTCCAAAATAAACATTGGTATTGTCCGACAGAGGAAGCGACATCCGCTATCACCATCTGTCTTCCCTTACCAATAGAGGCACATGCTTATCGCGCTGCTCGCGGCCTAATGCGATGCAAAATATTTATGGAACGCATTGAATGCTGCTGCTCGAGAAGCTTGAGAGTCAACAGTAATTCATTCCTTTCGTAGACATTAAATACATACAGATTATTTTAAACTCTCTACTGGATTCCACCGCTCTTACGTCATGACGTGAACTGGGATGAACGACACGTTTGTTGAATTAGAAACGCAATTTCAGTAACTGATTGTGTTTATTATGTTCGCTTAGACATTGCGATGAGAGCGAATTCTCTCGACGCTTGGCGTAAAATTAGAAACGTTGGCGTGTACCGTTCATGTCTTTATGATTGATTCAGGTATGAAATGGGTCAAACAATATGACTAATTCTAGGAACTATTAATATTGACAATCAAAAATTGCTTTCCGGAATAACATGTTTCCCGATTGGATGGAATGAATTTGTTTACATTTGTGCTGTCCGGATTACCGGATTTCGAATGATAGTGGTAATATGTTGGTTCCAATCAAGCTATACTATTTTATCCATAAACTATTTTTATCTATAAACTATTCGAAAGTAATGGATAGCGTATTACTCGAAATCTAACTGTAAACCAATGGATTGGTCAGTTTATTAAAGTAAAATTTCGAAAAACTCAGTCGAGTTAAGTCGATACAGATAAAGATATAAACTACGATTAGAGAAGTAGAATGGCCGAATGCTTATTCGTTTGACATGCTTACCTGCGCTTTTTCCAGAATCCTTTCTAGTTCAGCGTAAGGATCCTCCAGTTCGACAACCGCCGAGCTGCCAGCAGCAGCCATACTTGATGATGCGGAGTCTAACGTATCCTCGCTCATATTCCGGCCAACCACATTCGTTTGACGATTGCGTGCGTTTGAGGAAGTATCAGCTGTTAAAACGGATACATCGCAGCTGCCAATCGTAGGTTGAGCCAGTACAGAAAACGACGAATGATCATTGCTCAGCATGCCATTTCTTTGCGTCGGCATTTCCACTTGATATGATTTGGCCGATCGGTAACACATACTTTTGGATGTCTGATGCTGCTGTTGCTGCTGATGCAAATTTCGCAGATGCGGTCGCATATTGACTGCACCGAGCTGTTGTTGTTGATGATGTTGATGCTGATCGCGCTGGGTACAACAATCAGGCGGTGTCGCCACGTATCCATTCCCAACAGTGGGATGCTCCTGTACCTCAGTCCTACACGGTGTAATATTTGTCGAAGGAGCATCCTTCGGAAGGTGGTTGTTGTTGGCAACATCACCACCCTTAGTTCCGCTACAGCTTAGGGACGTCATCATACACTTTCCGATCATCTGCCCATCTCCACATATTTTCACCCGGTGATGCACTTCCCACTTCCCAACACTATTCGAAAAGGGATACGACACACTTGGCTTCAAGGATGAATCCAGAGATCTTCGGTACGGGCACACCACACACTAGTTGGTTTTCCAACGATGCCACACCACCACACTTTGATGATGAATAACTCCGATGACAGCACCCTCGATCGCAGCCACCCGTATTCGCTCACTCACACGTACACACTTGCACGAACGGAGCGTGTCTTACACGCAGCATCAACACGGCACCGCACACACTCGTTGTGCTTCAGTGCGCTGAAGCTATTGGCTGTTTATTGCTCCACTGTATGTGTAAGTAAGCACCGTACGGCGACGCAAAGCGGAGTACGTGTTTGTATTATTCATTTCGTTCCTTCACTCTGGAGCACGATCCGTGCACGCTACCAGCGACAAAAGTGACGTCATTCATAAATAATGTTAAACGTACCCGTGACACTATCTCTGAAGCAGAGAGGTGGCAAAAGAATAGGAACTTAGCGTTGCGCAGGAATGAAGTTGAATATGAAGGCGACGAAGGCACGGACAATTTGTATCTCCTCCACAAAAGAAATGCGAAACGACAAGTGCCACAACCATCGGTTGAATAGGAATGAGATGAAGCAGAGTGGGTTGTGGGTTTATTGATACAAAAAAGGAATGGATGTTAAGAATGAACGGACGTCCGCCTGCGCCAGATAGCCCGTCACATTCCCCCACGAAAACACAACTGTGCTTTGACACTGCGTGAAAAAATGCGTGTGCTTTGTATGTTTTACCCCCGTCTATCTCTCTCTCTCTCTCTCTCTCTCTCTCTCTCTCTCTCTCTCTCTCTCTCTCTATCCTCTGGGTTACCTATACACGGCAGATCATAAGTAAGCTAAACTGGATTTCATCCTAATGGTAAACAAATTTGACAAATCAATCAATTCAATCAATGTTTAAAGGAATAATAAATTTCCAATGAACTTTTCGTTTGTTTAAGTAATGTAAGTTTACAATTCTCAAACTACAATGACAGAGTTCCGCAATTAAATTTGTACTTGTGCGGTGCTCTACATATTCTATGGTTTTATGAATGTATTTGGCACTAACACACATTATCAGAAAAGTTCTACATCATGAAGCTAGTTGCCATAGTTGTTTCTTGCAGTGTTCTTAGTCTGTCCTGCTTACGCTGAATTCGATTACCGGTTATAAAAAAGTGCAACCGACGTCTGGTTGACCCGTCGAGATCGATATCAAACATTTCAAGAACAAAATACACATTCACCACGCATTTTACTCACTACCGCGTGCTGCTGCTCAAACGATCTAAACGCTGCACCACACAGCCAACAATAAAAAGGTCACCAAAATATCAAGGCCTGTTATCTTGAAGTGTTATGACAGCAGACTACGCGTCCGTCAGGTAATAATTACTGGTTCTTGCCCAACAGGCTGCGATATTTTCTTCTTCAATTCACAACCACCACCTTCACAAGAGAACCACCCCACCATAAACAGGATCAGGCATGCGAAGGCTAAAAAGCACCGAAGGATCAGTCATCAAAGTCCAGACGAATGGAGGAAATTATCGTTTATAATTGTCAGTCGTTCTTGTACCGCTCGGTGGAATCATGCAGGAAACAAACGATTCGATTTGAAGGATTTTTGAGAGAGATAATTAAATCCGCGACAATTTTGTATGATAAGTCTTGCAATCATACCGCGCGCACGACTTAAAACTTATGATCAATAAAAAACATAACAATCTATACACTTTCGTCAGCTATATAAAGCACCCACCTTCGGTTACTCTGAATCGATCACTTGTCTTGTCCTCCGCTAGCACATCATATTTACATTCATTCATAAATTAACTCAGCCTACCGACATACGCACACGTATGGCTGACCACGCACAAAAAAAAACAAGTCTCCTAGCACAAACCTAGACATACATTCTCGCAAGCTGAATTTAATAAACCGTGTAACGGAATGGGCTATGCCCCGTAGCTTAGCAGGCGCTGAAAAATACACCGCTGACCGATGATGATTTACGATGGGGGTGCATACACACATCACACACTCATTGGGACTATCTTATTAACGTTAAAGATCAAGCTTGCTTTAATCACGAACCTTTTAATTCACCCGACTTATTGTTACAAATTTCGTGTGAACTGCGACACCGTGGAAAGGTGAAAAGCAAGCTCAATATGACAACATCACATAAGCCTTTTTGGATTTAGCCATTTTGGATTTCGTTTGACAGTTGGACGCCCCTGTACGACATACTTTCCTACCCAAGCAGCATATTTCTATTACAACATTTTTCATCCATTCTTGAACAGTTCCCAGAGTTACATGACTTTTTTTATTCATTTAATCATGAAATCCTTCCACCCATTCATGAAATGCCATTTCCCAGGCACGGCTTCTCCGCTATGCTTAACGCATCAGATGCGGAGATAAACACTTCAAATCCCAATGGTGAGTGAGTGAGAGTGAGTTACAGGGTTTTTTTCAGACGATAAGGCAAGAATAGCATCATTTATCACAAAGTCAGCACACGATATGACAACTGCGTCAGTTGATATTCCAATGGTATCACACAAGGACGGTTTATATGTAACTTCCTGAAAGGATATTGTTATTCTCATTTCAAGTAAAAAAAAAACCGAACGTGTTACTTTATTTTCACACGACGGGTATTTGTCAGCTCCTGCGTACGCTGGGATATACAGCATTTTCATCCATTCTTGAATAGTTCCCACAGTTAGATGAGATCGCCACTCAATGATGAAATCCACCCATTCACGAAATGACATTTTCCACACAGGGCTTTCCCACTGTGTTTAACATGTCAGGTTGAATACGCCCAATGACGCAATTGTATGGATTTGTTTGAGGTCAATCTTTGAACTACTCATTAAAACCACTTCAAGAATGGGTGGAAGGATTTCAACATTGGGTGGGACGATTTCATCTAACTGTGGCAACTGTTCAAGAATGGATGAAAAATCCTGAATGTGTAGTTCAAAGGTAGACCACGAACAAGTCGATATAATTCTGTCGTTGTAAGTACTCAATCTGACACGTTAAATAGTGTGAGAAATAAATAATGTGAGACACGTTAAATAGTGTGATTTCATGAATGGTTAAAAGGATGTTATGATTTAATGGGACGAATGCATGAAACTCTGGGAACCGTTCAAGAATGGATGAAAAATGCTGTAACACTTACGGTCAAACGGATCGAATACTCCTTTCGTGCGAATCATGTCAATTGACTCCTAGAAGGCTATTTTTAGCAATTGTTGACCGATTGGGCTAAAATTTTTACCAGTTCTGTAAAAACTATTCTAGTTTCATAATCTGTTGAGTTTGTGTCCCTTTTCCTTCCCGTTTCCTCACCCGGCTTCCTCAAGTAATCCCGATGTCAAAATAATAAAAAAAACTTTACGTAAATATTTTCAAAATCCATATACGTACATATAGTGGCAGTAGTTCAGGACGTACATAAAACTTTATAATTTTCCGATTATAATTGCGGAAATGTCATCACCAATGGCAAAAGTGTCAATTGACATCTGATTGGTGCTAATAAACAAAGAAATCTTGCAACGAACCGATGAACGAAACTTTCGATAAGCATAAGTAATAGAACGAGAATAAACCATACTCAGGAGGTCCGAATATCATGACGCGATAGATGGGATCGACAAAAAAATGAAGCAAATCAATCCGTTGCAAACGGAAACACATGGCGTGTGCTAATGAACAATGCATGCATTGCGAGACGTGACACACAGGCCCACAAACTCGAAGTCATACAAAACGAAGTGCGTGGACGTCCATTTGGTTCCGGTATTGTGGGCTGTTACCGGGACACGAAGTCATGAGAAACCCGAAGAGCGCTCACGTGTTTAATGTATTGGTGAGATATTTATGAGGGTTTTTTGTTCACAAAATAAAGGGTACGATCAGAGTGCTTAGCTTTCATCTCGTAGGAGAGAAGCGTGCAGAGGATTCGGGTACGATATGTCTACCCTGTTACGCTTGTATAGAGATAGACCGGTTTCCTTCGGGATGGTACCTGACCTACCTGACGTGGACGTCCAAACCAAGGAACGCCGTGTCTCATGCGCCATTGAGCGCAGTTGCATTGAAGCGCAACCGACATATGGCAACAGTGTCGAACCAGACCAGGAACACGTTACCATAGGGCTAAGCAATAGTTCATTTGGTTAGGACCCTCGTATGCATTCGTGGGGAAAATATACATCCTCCCAAGTAGTCTGTTCAGCATATATAAAACTCATGAACCAATTCTAGCACATACTATTGAACATTTATAATATATAAGCAAGAATTATCGTATGATTAAATTAGATTCAATTCAATAAAAGCCATAACCGTAGAACGTCTTAACTTTCGAATGAATTTCCTTGACCTCTAACTAAATTTTGGTTCTATAATCCAAGGGTTCTGATCTTTATCCGAACTGCTCTTGCATTAGAGTTCTTCTTGTTGCAGTATTGGCTCCCCAAATTATTTGAACATTGGAGCAACTAATAGGAAATAGGGATTCGAGTGTAAAAGCCCAAGCTCGGTTGGAACTCTAGACTTTCTGCCAGCGGTTAAAACGGCGTATTTAGAAGGCTTTTGCGTGTCCTGATCTTAGTCTACCTGTTAACATATGCATTGTTTTGTCGTTCAAGTATGCGTTGTACTGTTTTGGGGTCTTAAGTTAATTTCAAGATTTGTATTAAACACTTCGTGGACCAGCTAGTATGCACAAGAACTTCAATTATGCAACCTAACGACTAGAGCGATCGAACTAATAGGCTTAAAGCATCGCTCACAATTAAGGACATGACAGAATATTGCTGAACAATGGTAAAAATCCTCCAATGCTGCTACTAATGCTGAAGCTGCTAATGGTACATGGTGTAAAGCTAGAAGGGATCGTTACTTACAGCTTCAAGCATGTTGTAGCTAGTTTCGAATGTAAAACCCTCAGAACCGTAAAACCGATGGGGAGACATACAGTTTTATCCATTACTTTAGTTGGTTTATTTTTTCTCGCTCTTCGCTTTGCGTTCACCTTTTCACCAGACCACCCTCATTCCGTTTCGCAGTTTCATATTTGTTTTTCTTTTACAGTCACGATTCGAATAATTACACAAAAATATCAGATCGTAGTTTTTGTTGTTGTTGGTGGTGATGGTTGTATGATAATTTAATTTAAAAGCCTAAAGTACATTCGTGTCTTTGTGTAGTTATTTTCCCTTTTTCCTATGGTAGTTTTCTGTCCTTACTTTCCCATATGCTTAAAAAAAACTTTTGCCATCCCCATTCGTTTTCAACACCACCTTCCATTTCGTGCATATAGGAGTGTTTTCTTCCATTTTCCCGCACGGTTTACAACACAATCGACTATCATATTCCTTTGTTTGCCTCTATAATCTCACCGGTGTTCCATCAACTTAATTTTATATGTGTTGTATATATAATATATGCTGTTTTTATATTTCTTGCCCCACTTTTTATCCTATACCACCTGCCTGTTTATCTTTTTGAAATTTGCGCTTGCTTTGTCTCGTTCTTTTACCATATTCACTAGATATTCTTTTGCACAAATCATTCGGTGCATAGTTTTTGTTTTGCTTCTGCAATTTCTTTTTTTTTTGTCATTACCATTGTACAATCACTTTTAATAGGAAACCTTGGATACATAATTCAAAAACGAATGATTATTATTCTGCATTATTAGCGGGTGTGTAAGTTTTCATTCTGCTGCGCGTTTTGGCGGTGCTTTAGAACTCCTGCTCAGCGAAATAATACCTCTCTCTCTCTTTAATTATGCTACACTCTCTGTTAGCTGTCGCACTCCATCCCTTCCTCCCGCTATCCCACTGATTTAGTAGTTGGTTGTTCGTTGGTTGTTACTGTTACTAGTATAAGTGCAGTAGGGTTTTTTGCATTTTAAATGTATTTATAGCTTTATATCAGTTACTCACAATTTGGTTTTTGCGCGTGCTCAGCCGTAGTAGTAGCTTTTTCGAACGAGAATATAGTTGTGAATTGACGGTTACGTCCAATCTTACACGCAGCTACTGCATTCCTTACACCAATCCAAATGATTGAAACGAACCCACAACCGCTGCTACTGCTGCGCACACATACGAATTTCAAACCGTCTTACGTCGCTAGTTTTACAAAGCGTTACAATCACTTGTTCAATGTCATAAATTATTGGAGGGATACAGAAACAAATGCGGTTTAACTAACGCTGGCAAATGTGTACTTCTTCTCCATCGCATCCGTGCATCCGTAAATGCAGCCTCACGATAATTTGATTCCCTAACGAACCCTTCCTTTGCACAGGATACAAGACGGCCGGCAAGTTAAATTAATAACACATTTTTCCTATTACTATCGTCCTGCTCTGTGTATTACCGCCAGGCAAGTGGTAGGGTTTTATTTATTTTTATCGTATCACAACAAGTAGAGATTAAAAACGCAACATAAATAAATAATAACTAAAAACAATTTAGCAAGTACATTCCTGCGAATAGCAATGTTTCACGATTCACTTTGTACATTTATATCGATGTACGATTACTTGTCTCTCTATACTGTGCGCTGCAATCATTTATTACACAATGCGGAGTATGTTATGTCTCGCATCTGCAACTTTTGCGTCCAACGGCCGTTCAATTGTTTTCCAAAAAAGCGTTCGGCTCTTTTCATGCATCCTTCATATTTGACTAACAAGCAATTCAGTGTTTATGGTACGCACACATCAACACGTACGCCATGTAAATACGATAACCTACAATGCGTCGGAAATGTCTGTGCTCGTTGATTATATCTATTCCCCCATTATAAATTAAGCTTGAAATGATCATCTTAGAGCACTAATCGTCACTAGCACCGATAATATAACGGAATAAAGAGAAACTTGATGTAGGTGTATTTGCTGAATGGCTGAGTTCACTTCGCCGCATTTACCTAAAACGGAAACAAAAGATAGCACAGAACACAATGAAGTTACTTTCGATTGTTCGTAAACTACACAAATATATAACTCACCATAACTCGTAATGTTCGTTGGCATAGATTTGTGCTGACCCGATTGCATGTTGGCACGGTGACAAGTGTCTCCGACGAATACCTGAACGTGGCTACCCTCCATCGGTACATAACTGATGCATACTCCATGCTGGGACATTGAATGCATTGCAACGATATATGTTGTTTGGTTCTCTTGCCAGTGGCCATGACATATATATACTGTAAGAAAATCAATGAAAAATTAGTTAACGTTTGTTACTTTTCCATCTCGTCTCAACAAATTGAACAACCTGATAACAGTAAGCATAACAAATTGTAATCTTTCAATTCTTCTTTATAAAGATTTTTTTCTGAACCTGTGGTCTATATGACCGTGTCCTCTTTAAGTCTCTTAACACTTACGGTCAAATGGACCGAATACTCCTTTGCTGCAAATCGAGGGAGCTGAAATTTTCACCAGTTGTGCGTTAACTATTCTGCGTTAACTATTTTACAGGATCCATCAAATTTTTGTTTTTTAAATGCTATTAAATGAAAACTACTACTATATTTTCTACTATATTTTCATTTTTGTTTTTATTTGAAAGCTCAATCCTTCCGCTTAAGGGTGGAAAACAAGTTCAGCCATATAGCTGCCACGGCTAGCCATGCAGTACTCAATACGATTGGTTCAATTTTTGATTACATTTTGAACTGTACTCTATCTTGGCTATGGTATCGCGAATGTTGTTCTTCAAAGCTTTGAAAGTTTGTGGTTCGTTGACGTAACATTGGTCTTTAACGGCCGAGATAGCCGAGATATAGCTTCACACAGTTCAAAATGTAATAAAAAATTGGACCGATCGTATTGGGTACCGCATGGCTAGCCGTGGAAGCCATATGACTGAAATTGTTTTCCATCCTTAAGCGGAAGGATTGAGCTTTCAAATATTTTTCTTGAAAATATCTCTTGTAGTTTTCATTTTATAGCATAGCGGGACTGGGACCAGAACCTACGAAACAAAAATGAAAAAACAATCAAAATTGTGGAAATGGTATCACTTTGTATATCCACTTTCGCTGTGTAAAGTGTTTTTCTATATAAATAATACAAAGTTTTATCAATTATGTATTGGAAAAGCACAATGCAAAATAAAAACGTATTTTAAATACCGAATGCCACGAATTATAAGCAGAAAACATGAATTTTCGAATTTTCTTATGCTTCTTCTTTTTTGAGGTATAAAGTTAAGCCAATCGTACAATTTTGATCGGAAAATTTTATTTTTTTTATTGGATATCCTGGACCACTGCCCCTGTATGCCATTTCATGGAATTCGGGCACGAAATTTTTTTACGTATAGTTTCGAAGGTTTAAAAAAAAATAACGGTAGGGGGTAGGGTCACAAACTCAACGGATTATAAAACTAGAATAGTTTGCGCACAATTGGTGAAAATTTCAGCTCAATCGGTCAACAATTGCAAAAAATAGCCTTCTAGGTGTCAATTGACACCACGATTTGCACGAAAGGAGTAACAAGTTGTATCTCAGAAATTTACGGTTTTCAAAAATTTTGAAAATCCTTCAAAAAAACTTTACAAAAATATAAGACGTTGGGTGAAAACCGTTTGTCGATATCTCTAACCGTTTTCGAGTTATCGAAGCTTAAAGTTGCAAAAGTGTCTATTGACACCAGATTTGTCCGTTAGTGTTTAAAGATTTTGTGGCATGGTCGCTTAATTAAATATGATCTTGTAAAACGATTGAATACAAATGATTCGTCAGTTGCTTATGTAAAAAAAAAAACAATGTTCATAAATACAAATAAGTACGACCAAAACGATACCCCCATCACGATACATCACCCCGTTTACAATACAATTTTCTTAAATCCCCCATTTACTTACATTCTTCATCATCAATTTTACATTTCGGTTTGACTTCAATTATGCTATTCTCATTGCAGCCTACTAATAACTGCCGATTGGCATTGGGATTGAAGTTGCATCCTCCGTTGGTCTCGCGCCGAGATCTGATAGCATCACCAGCTTTGTCGCGAAATGGAACACAAAACAAAAACAAATTAATGATCGTTTCTTCTAACTTATATCTCTCCCTTCATACACGTTAATGCAGAGCAAGCAAAAAATTTCTCTTACCTCCACCATTATCGACATGAAGTATCACGGTATGTGTGTCATTTCTCATCCCGGCAGCCGCTGTGCGCCGCGATCGCGGAAGGAATGATCTGCGTCTCGCTTCCAGTCCCATATAACCACCCACCATGCCACCAACCGTGCTGGCACTGCCGCCAGTAATGACGCTCTCCTGGTTGCGGTATCCGATAACATCCCAATGTCGATGCGTGCGAGCTTTGTTGTTGTGATTGCGCTTATGTCGGGAAATAGAAGATGTGGGTACAAGTGCACCTTTCATCATGTACTGACCCTCCAGGGGACAGAGCTGCGTTTCGGAGTTATTAGCTGCGAATGACATTACGGAATCGATTAAAATTGTAGTATTTCGTTTGAAGATTATTCGCGTGCTGTCTGCCCTTACCTAACAAAGTAACGAACGGTGTTCGATGCACGTCAAAGTTTTCAGTCGTACATGCATCTTCTAGTCTAGCTGCTGGTGTTCCCATTTGTAATTCGGCTACGTGAGTATCTCGTCTGTAGAACATGACACACATAAAACCGGATTTGCTGAAATAAATATAAACGATATTATACGTTTGCCTATTTGGTTTACACACAAAAAAAACAATAATTTAGCCTGAATAAGAAACCTATTCACAAATGCAACTAATTCGTTTCACACTACTCACCATCCCATTGTGTGGTGAACGACAACCATCATTTCCGATGACGTTTGCTTGTTTATTTGTTCGCAAAGAGAACGGGCTACAGTGTGACCATTTGGTTTCTTTATGTGCAATGAGCCGTCACTAGCATTGAGAAGATAAGTATCACAGTAGTTAAAAGCATTCAGTTCACAAAACAGTAAAATTACGACAGCATTTTCAGCATACCTTGCATCGAAGACGTATTGTGCACTACCCATGAGCGCGTGCCAAAATCGCGGTCCTTTGAACCAGACAGGAAAATCACAACGGTCCATTAGGGGTGCTTTCTTGAGCGTCATGATTCGTGAACCCACCTGCATGTGCGACAATAAAATTTGAAATCATCCATATTTTGCCACTAATGCTTTAATACAATTCAAAACATTTACCTCGGCGCTTTCTAGACCGTTACAGGTGGCATCGCCGGATTGTGCAAGTTTATATTCTGCATCTGAAAAGGATCATGCACATGTACCAATCATTGTTCATTGTTCAATAATTATTCATTTATTTGTCTCCGTTTAAATAATACTTACCGGACCCGCTTAACTTTTCGTACACGAAGCATCTAAATCGCTCCTCATTCGAAGTAGCATGATGATGTGAAACCAAACCAACCAGATAGCGTGAATTGCCATCTTTCCACCATGCTAGGCATGTTAGTTCTTCAACTGTTTAAATAAAAAAAAAACTCGATTATTATTTGTATGGTTGTGTACTAGCTAACGGCCCATTATCGAAATCTTTCCTATAATAAACAAAAAAATAATTATCTGAATATGAACTGTTGTTCTGAGCAAAATTTTATGCAGATTGTGAATATAGTTACTTTGCATACTCAACAGATTGTATTGCGAACAAAACGTAAAATAACTAAGAAATAAGACGTTTCCATTAAATATTGTGATCGTTTACCCGTGCTTTCGGTCCCAGGTACATCAGGGCATGCCTGAAAACTTAGTAGTAGTCTACTGTCTTCTGTACACATTTCCATATTCGACACTGGACTCCTACACTCTCCATGCCCTCTATTGTAGGTGAAGGTATAAGAACCTGAAGTTGTCATAAATGAAAACAGGAACAGTACGTTACAATAATTGACGGTGTTTCATTGGGGTTTCAGGATAGGTCTTACCTGACAGCGGACATTTGATTGGCTCTGGGTTTATTTTGAACATACTGTACAATAAAGCATCTCCCGGGATTTGCTCGCAAAGGTAATGCAATGTTTCACGACCCTTGCATCCCATGCCTGTAAATGTGGATTGTTTCGCAGTCAGGATAACATTTCAAAGAGATTGACGAGAAGGAAAGAGAAATATCTTATTAACATCTATTCTATTGTCATAAAATTTTACAACTAGGAGCAAGGAGGGAAAAACGGATGAAACAGAAATGAAAACCAAACCAAACACGACAAGAACAAATGCGCACAATATGTCAACACATAAGTAAACTGTTAAATGGTAGAGGAATTAAAAAATACTAGCTGTAGGTTGGTAGTTATACTGTTGTTAGGGTTATTCTGCATTAGATTTTCTAATTCCTCTCATAATTGAACAAAGTTAAACTACGAATGACTAGAACGAAGTGAACTCTAGTTTACATTGGTTAACATATTAATTACAATTAGTAATTTAGAAACAATTCCATACTGCGCTTTAGTCATTCAATAGAATCCTATTTACAGCAACAAACCAAAGGGACGTATTAGTAAAAAGCTACACTGCGAAGTGTTCACATACTGCCCTACGACCAAAGTCGAATTATTTCGAGTCGAGGATATTCTAAATAATAACAAATGAAAGGAAAAAGTAATGTGAAGTCCATTACCAAAATAGGTCAATTTATCAAAACATGGAATTTCCGCCAGTCTATTTTGTTTTGATGCTCTGCTATGTTAGGGTACCGGTAGAAAATTTATGAAATTGCTATCTATGCCAGTGATACATTGATTCAGTGACATTTAGACAGAATACATTTAGAGAAACATACTGTGTGGAGTCGTTTTCAAGCACAGTTCAAGCACTAACATCATTTCACATACATTTTTAAATGAATGGTGCAATCGTTGCAAAACGTTCAATTGAATAAATCCAAACATTCGAAAATGGTGTCATGATGTTCTTCACGCAGATTCAATCATAATTATAATAATGTTGTAAGCCAACTGTGAATCGTTACATTCGGTATGCTATTTGTTGAAACATTCTTGTTGATGAAAGATATGTGATCGTTGTGTATCTACGTTTCAGTTCTCTCTAAGTATTTTAGGGGAAAAATGAATCCAACAAGTTGCACTGAATGGCCGTGTATCAAAATAGAAAACAAACAAAACATCTTTTCTCCTTTAGCCCTACGTTGGGATGATGGAAAACGGGTAGAAAAGAATGGATTATTAAAAGAAACTGGGGTGGGAAGTCACATCTCACACTTCGCGTGGCAGCTAATTGAAAATCGATCATTGAGGCTGTGCTGCTGCTTTTTGCTACCGAACCATTAGTTATTTTCCTATAGTGCGTTTTCACTCATTTTTTTAGAATCTCGTTTAGAAACTGTTTCTGAAACTATCCATTTCAAATAATTTAATAAACATTCGATAAATTGAACCAAGCGCAACATTCGAATGGAAACGAAATCGAAACAGAAAACAAGTTATTTAAAACTAAAACGGGAATAATTACATCGGGCAAACCCATCCCAACATTCAGTGTTGTGTTACGTTCAAATAATTTTGTTGCAAAATACTTCATCGATAGCTTTATTGTTTACGTTGAACTCAGCTTAGCAATGCGACCTGCTCGATAAGACTAATGGAATAAGGTTCATAAGTAAACATCTTTCAAAACAGTCGATTACATTCAAACGTTTGGTGTATAATTTAAATGTGGATTAATTATACAGTTCAAATTTTTTGTGCATTAAAATTATCCGCATTACCATCTCTTGTCTTATAGCATTAAATAATTGTATTAAATCGAAAGGGAAAAGTTTTTGTTTGTTTTCAATTCACAGAAAGCACACAAAAAGTTGCTGCACAAATTGAAAATGGAATAAAAGAACTTAACAAACCATATAAATTAAATAAATATGCTTGAAACATTAAATGCAAAACTGAACATTTTCTCTATATGTCAAAATGGTGTATGGAGGTGATGTGATATACGCAAAAAAAGTATATACGATAATTGATTGTCTTGCTACATAGAATCTTTGGATCGAACTAGTTATTCTTGGGCGAATGAAGAACTATGGCAAATAAACATTACATTAATTCAAAAAACCAAAACGTTTGGCCATCGCGCGGTGTGGATTATCTTTGCAACGTCCTTTTGTAGTCTACCAGCCATAGTCATTTTTCAATAAATTATGTTTCTTAAAACGTTACATGACGGTGGCTACGAATTGGCTGTCAATGAGAGGGTCTTCCATGGTTTACGTAACAAATGGCGTATAAGTGTGAAATACTTTACAGGAACTTGTCAAAGCCGATTGATTATTCTGTTCCACAAATGCAGTGTATGTTCTACAAAAAAAGTGCGCTTTTCGAAGGAATTATATACATCCAATATTACCGATCGAAAAAAAAACGTAATGGAGGAGGTCAATCAATGTCCTTCCCATATTATGTTTTTTTTTTTTAATATAAGTTTGTTTTATAAAACATACGACAAAATTTTTGTTTGGTTGAGTCAACACGATGGAAAAGAAGCAATTTAGACGAGCTTGTACTACGACGAGTATTGAATAGCAGTTGCCTTGGTCAAGCACGTTGCACGTTTTTTTAAATTGTTTTACTTCAGTTAATCTATTCTACCCCTATCAAAAACATATGATATCAGTGAGTATCCCTTATGAAAAACAAAGGAATACATTATTCCGTTTTAATATAACAGAATAGAAGTTTTGCTTCATGTTATCTTAACTGACCTGGAAGAGTTGGGATGAAATCGATAGGCAAAACAATAAACACAGTGCAAAGTGGATGGTGATAAACGATCGAAATGAATAATAAAGAAAAAGGAATGACTAAGTACAGTTAGCAGTCGTGATAGTAGCGGTAATAGTAGTAGTTGTTGTACGAGCGGTCTAATAGTAGTGGTAGTAGTAATAGTAGAAGTAGCAGTAGTATTAGCTAAGTTTACGGGGTAGAGTGTTAGTAGAGTACCGTTTGAGAAAAGAAACTGTCTTGTGATTCTAACGAAGAAACAAATAGAGGCGAATGAAAAACGAAAACAAAAAAACACATTAAAAATATAGGATATATCGCTGATAAAAAATATAAAATAGTAGTTTTGCTGTTTGCTTACAATTGTCGCTATCTTCATTGGATCGCATATATGGATCCGATGACGATATTCTTGAATGCCCGTTCATGTTGGGATGAGCTAAGCCCCGATCACTTTTTAAAACGCTATGAATAGGCATTGCAGCTGGATTCAACTGGCCCGTATAAAAATCTTCACACTCACTTTCTTTATACTGGAGTATGTTTATATGCTTCTGATAAATTACAACGCATCGGTGACATCCTTTGCTGCATCGGTGAAGAGGTAGTCATCGTAAACACAGGTGTTAAATGGTCCATAAAACATAAGAAACGCAAATGGTTTCAAAAAGTATGCAAGAAAAGAGATAGAAACAATTGTAAAAATTAGTTTGACCATTTCAAGTAATTCATACGGTGACATACGGTGACGATACGACGATTCTTACCCATTAACTAATAAAAATTTATCGCCTTCACTTGCGATGCACCGGCCCCTAGTACTTAGCGTGGATCCTTCTATTGTAATTGGCTGTTGTACACCGGATTGAAACCATTGTCCTTCCCATCGTTTGGGAAATGCACATCCTGTACCACCACTTTGTAAAACTGTTACGAGTTGGAAAGACAGCGTAAGATTGTTTGATAGCGTAGACATGCCGATTCTACCCAAGCTTACCTTCTTGTTTAGCTGCATCACAGCATCCTAAGATCAAGAACAAGGCCAAACACAGTTGCACAATAATTCTGTACAGCAGTTTCGTTCTGCTTATGTGGTGCGAAGGAACAGATGCTTGAATCGATGACTGTTGATATCGTTCTAGTTCAGTTGGAAAGAGAGGGATAAGGTTGGAGGCGGTTTCCACGGGACAGCACAGGTTGCCACTGCTGTGACGGACAGCAATTTCTCCTATTTCTGCATCGGTAGCGGCGGCGATGGTAGTGGTGGTTGTGTTGTGGTTGTTAAAATTGGTAGAAATCACCACTGGCCTTCTACGTCGTCGCCGTCTGCGTTGCGTTGGAGATGATATCGTCGTGATGTTGCTCGGTGTCCAAGTGCTACTGACTGTTGACGTTTTTGTGTCGATTGTAATCGCCGTAGTATCAACTTCGATAGTAGGAATGTCAAAATAATCACAATGAAGTATGCTTTCGAGCGAATTTCGCGTACATTCGTCGGTTTGATGAATGCTGCAGCCATTGATTACTTTACGTCGTGATCCTTTCCCGTGTTTCTGGACCATGCTGAACATTTTAGTGGGTAAGGATGGAGGCGGTATTTTGGAGTACCTTGCACACGTATACGTTTCTATATCCGAACCAACGTTTGCGATAGGATGAATTCAATTTTTGAATTAAAATAAAACAGTGTTTGGCATCGAATATGATGTACTGTCTGTTACTTCTGCTGCTCGTGATGCTGCTGGTGCGGTGCTAAAATAATGTTTAGCATCAACAAGCTACCCAGCTACGCTACTCTCCCGACCTGAAGGCGTTTTGTTATTTTTTCTTGTCGTTAGGCTGCTGCTGTTGTTGCTACTAGAAGGACGAAAAGATTGAGCGGATCGTTGTTCTTCCTTTTTCGCTGCGCTCTCATAACCGCTCTCAATCTTGCACACCCCGTCACTTCGTTTCCAAATGTACTGTGTTATTTCACTCTCGCACTTTATACATATCAGGAAGAGCAGACTTTTCCCGTTTCCACGCTTTACGCCTTTGCTCGGATATCTTTTGTCCAATACGATGTACACTAGTAATATCGCATGTTGTATGCGGTAGTGTTTCTGTTTGAGGGATGATAATTGGGCTGCATTTTATAATACGTCCCCTTCACTAGGTTCCATCGGTTGTTGGGGTTCATCGCATCCGAACACTGTAAAAGGTGAAATGAACGGAACTTTAGCAGAGGATATGATTAATTGATAACAATGAATATTCATGTTCAACTGTGAAAAACATAAGAAAACACACACACACATACACACACACACATAAAAATTTATATTTAAGGAACATGTTCCATATTTTAGAAACGGTGCTCGACAAACTCCTAAAAATGTATTCATGTACACCAGTGTGGTTTGCACTATAGAAAAAATATACTTCGATCATCCTTTATTCATTTTAGTTACACAAATACAATATATCTGGGCATCATTACTTTGAATTCACCATAAATGTGTTGTTTTATTTGACACAATCAATTTGATTGACCAATTTTAAGCATGACGATATTCATCAGGCAAACACTCGTGTACCGACGGACTGAGGTGCTTTGTGTGGCAAATCGTTTATCTTGCTTATTGCCTTTACTTATCCCTCGCAGCGTCTTGAAAATAGAAGAAAAAATGGGTCCTATTTGTTGTTTACCTTAGGGAGCGCAAATTTAGAACAAAACCACATAATTTTGCTATGTAACAGTTGCTTCACGTTCGAGGTGCATCAGAACACATATAACCTGCTTTTATCGTCGTCTTTTCACTGCGAAGAAAATTGACACTTGCCTCGCCTCTACAGAGGGGTTATTATTCCCTGTTCTTTACCATCATTCTTATAACATGGTGACGCCCCGCGTTAGGTCTAAACGGTTCTGTCGCATCGTACGCTTTCGATCGGCCACTGTATTTTCGTGCGGTAAAAGAATCTTTAACAAGTCGCAACATTCATTTTTATGATAATGATAAATCCATCGAACGTTTCCAATCATAGAAAGGTGCGCAAATTATTTGCTAGAACTTCTCGCCACGGTTTCTTGTTCCACAGCCCGTGGTATGTGTGCACTGTCGCTTTTCATGCGCTCTCTCAATTTCCATGTCGTTTTCCCCTCTCACCGCTGTTGTTTACGCTCGCGATGCGCTCACCTTCGTCCGCCTCGCGTTCACACTTTCGCAACGATCTGATCGGTCTGTCTCGTTTGCACTCTCTCACTTAGACACTCATCCAAAAAACTCTCCCCGATGAGGTAGCAGCGATCCGAGCCGCCATTGTTAATTTTTATATTAGTATTGATTTTTCTACACACTCTCGGCCTTGTTCCCAGAGACTAGAAAATGATTCCACCAGCCCAGGAATATGGGTTCCAAATGAACAGCTCGTGTCACTTCACAGCACTGTCCAACTTTAACTTTTGTTGGTATGTGTCATGCTTTTTTTGTGGTGTTCGCTAACACAGCCTTATATTATTTCATGTTTGCTTAGAAGGCTGCATTATAGAACGCTATTGATGCATTTCATCCCAAGAGCCAGTGAATAGTAATTAGTACTTCTAGCAAAAGAAATTCAGTATCGTGTAGTTTACTCCAAAGTTAAGGGCGCATCGTGTACTAAAGAATTTAAAAAGAAACTTCTTTGCGGGCACATGAGACGATAACTGCACTTTTTCATCCTATATTATCACTGCCTCCGCAGATACCTCGAAAACACATTCTGTAGCGTCTACAAACTATCAGTACAACGGTACTGTGGGAAGATTGGTACCGATTTCCAAGTTATGTTTTACAGTTTCCAGACGTTTTAACTAGCTTTTTCTTAAGAACTTTTTCCGACTGAGAAATGAATAGTGGGCGGTAGGATCGTTTGAAATATTTTGCCAACAGGTTAAAAAAATAAGTTACCCCGTTGACAGTAAAGCTGCTCGAAAACGCTTGCTTAATAAGCCGGCTTCATAAC
>KB673468.1:54014-71694 GCA_000349145.1 Anopheles dirus
TATTATTATTATTATTATTATTATTATTATTATTATTATTATTATTATTATTATTATTATTATTATTATTATTATTATTATTATTATTATTAATATTATTAATATTATTATTATATTATTATTATTATTATTATTATTATTATTATTATTATTATTATTATTTAATTTATTTTGTCTACCAAACGGTTACGCAAAAATACATACTATCTGAGCGCTTAAAACTAACCTGACCGAAGGCAGCCAGACAGGAGGGGATCAAGGAGGCGATTGCAGACACGATCGGAAATATGGAAGAGAGAGGTGGAGATCAAACAGCTTAGAGTATGAATTAAATTGTCGCAGCGCCTGTAGCAAGGGGGTTTTTGCGGCCAATAGCTGAACGACGCCGCGAGATTATTAAAGGAGGACGTATTCGTAAGGAACGAGAGGGAACATAGACAGAAATAGCTGAGAGCAGCGTGGGAGCGTCAATACAGTCTAGGAGGAGGGCGGATATGAAGAATGATTGGACAACGGAGCGACGGAATTCGAGAGAATCTAAGCTTAGTACACCTATCATCATAGGTAGAGGGGCAGAATAATCATCACGTGACTTACTGACAGCAAATCGTATGAAGGGTTTCTGCACTCTCTCGATACGCTCGATATGTACTCTTGCAGAGGGAGACCAAAGCATCGAACAATACTCCAACACAACACTTTAGACACAGCACATAACAAAGAAATACCACGATAATTTGACACAACGACCGGATTACCGTTCTTAAGGATGGGAACTAGCCATGCCTGCTTCCACATAATAGGAAAGGTAGCAGAGCACAAGGACATACGGAAAAGTTTGACGAGCAATGGTGCAAAGACAGAAGAACTTTTTTTTAGCACACCTGAAGGAATACGCGCACTGTCTCTACGTAAGGAACGAAGGTTAGGGTTAGACCAAAGGGGAGAGGAATGTTGGTCTCGCAAATGGCAAACTCGCGAGCATTTGCAATTTGAAGGCATGCTACGTAGCTGGAACGAATGTCACAAATGGATGAACAACTGTTTGCTTACCGCGGTGGAACAAGATTTACCCAATACATACCTTCCAAACCAGCTAAGTACGGGATCAATGTTTGGTGGGTATGCGATTAAAAAATCACGTGGAATCATCTTATCACGTGGAATCATCGTCGCTGGCCTAAATAAACGAAGGCATTTCAGAACGGCCCGATGCATGAAACCGACGATGAGCGTAAGTCGTAAAATCTAAAACTAACCAACTCAGGAGAGCTAGACAGCACGGCGCGACCGCCGACATTGACGAATATGAACAAGTAAAAAAAGAATCGTTAGAATCGAGAATGCACGAATGCACAAATGGAAGGAAAAGGGAAACTCGAAAACCCAACGCAGCGCTTTGTTTATTGCACCAGCAACATACGGACACAGATGTTAAATCTCAAGTGCTTAGGACGCGGTAACTCGCATGGATCGTGTAGAAACAAACGAACGATTATTTAGTTAGGACCAACGCACAGGACAGAAAAAACGCATCATCCCACGCATGGCATTCACCAATACATGAAACTTCGTGTAGCGATTCTAACTAACACCATCAACATTTGTTAGTATATAAGCGATTGAAATTGTTGAATAAAACTAGTATGAATGAATATGATTTGAACTCAGTTTTTCGACAACTTTGTGAATTTTGTGAATTAAGTACATTCTTTGTTGTAAGTGTTAATTTTAAGCTTTGTATATTGTTGTCGTTTATTTTAAGCCTTTCACACTAATGAATGTTTTTTTTTATAAAAAATGAGAAAAAAAATTATCTATGAATAAGACCAAAAAAAATCACATTTTACGGCACATCCTTACCTGCAGCATTTAAACAAAGCGAGTATTTATTAATAAAAAGGGAGAAATAAATTACTAAATGAATTTTTAAAATTCTGTTTTCTATGCAAAGCGAAAGAAAATTAATGTCAGCATATGTGCACTAAATTTAAAATTTTATTTACAATTAGAACCAAAGTTATAAAGTTTAAAAACGAAAACTTTGTATTCCTCATACAAAATGTATGGCATACCCGGGTATGCCGGTCATAGAGGTAAGGAGTATAAAAACAAAATTTTAAAAAAATGAAATTGTTTTTTTTTATAATCTCGCCTTCTGATATGTTTAAAGAAAATGTTTAAAGACTTATCTGTGAAATGTTATACAAGTTTAAAAATGAAAATGAAAGCCCGAGTATCCGGTCGTAGAGTTGAAGGTTAATAAATCATATTAACGATAGCCTCCACGATCGTCCTCCTAAATCCTATGCAGAGATATGAGGTGGGATCATCATGTCAGGAATAGCCATCGTGAATGCTCATATAATTTTTCAAGAAGCTACTAAAATAAAAGATGACATAAGAACTTTCCGATAAATTGTTAGAGATATGAGGACGCAAAGCGTGAGACGTAGGCTTTATAAGTGAACAATATTAAATGATTATGTCAACAAGGACATAAATGGCAAATAAAACCTCGCTCTCTTCCACTGTAACCTTCTTGATATACTGAAGATTAATGAACATAAATTATTGTAACAGATTGATTGAAAAAAGAAAAAATTGAGCCAAAACCCAAGCCTGTGCGAAGAATATGCATTTTATGTTACAAAAAATACATCAAACTGCAGAACGTGAAAAAATCATCAAATTATTAAGGAAACAAATACCTTCCGTGCGAAATGTCCGAAATATCCGAAATGTGTAGCACTTGACTACCAGTATTGCGGGTTTAATGTAAAGAGAATTCATAACAAATATAACAAATTTATTTTATTTACACAATTCAAAAAAGTATTTTTTTAACGTGTGTTAAATATCCGGCTAAAGTTTAATATCGCGATCGTCGGCAGCCGGTCAAATTCCATCATGTTGCATTTCTGAAGTTAGCAGCAATCCTAGAACAGAATTGCATATCCTATCCCTCCTCCCCCATCGAAACTTTTTATGGCAATAGCATATATTTTATTAGATAACTAATTCATTAGATAACTAGCAATCAATCGTCAGTCCATTTATTCGTCAGTCCATGTATTGGTCAGTCCATTTATTCTTGAGTCCCAAGGTTAACCCGCACATAGGAGCGTTACCCATTTGTAACGCAGTTTCGAGAAGGCATGCCCGCGTCATTCATATTTGGTTATTTTTCTATGCTCGACAAAGCAGTTCCTCCTTTTTCGACTTTGGATACGTTGTTGAATACGGCGACTGTTCATAGCACTTCGTAAAATATCTTTTTCAGTGCCCGATCGCCAAGCAAGCACCTGGGTTTTGTAGCTGACAATCCCGAGGCATTTGCCTCTTTTATTTGTACAAACCACGGCCACATTTGTGAGCCAGATCTGATTTGTTGGTGTGAATATTTTCGGCAGTTTCTGTATAACTTTCAGCTACACACTCGTCAAATCATCTTTTTGTACTAGCGAATTTTTGGCAAGTTCAACCTGCTCGCCCGGCGGTTCATTGGCTACAGTCCCTTTTTCTTGTTGATGAAATTTAATCATATGATTACGTAATCCTGCGTGTTGCTTGAAGGACTGACTACAAAACTTGCACTGAAAACGATATACTTCTTCGTGAATGTAAGTGTGAACTTTAAGATTGCTCTTCTTAATGAATTCTTTTCCACAGTGCTCACATGTGTAGATAGGTTGCAATTTGCCCTTGGAGCCATGACCAGGATGCTCCCGGGATTGATGTATCACTAGGTCAACCTTTTTGTAAAACACTTCCCCACAAGCAGTACATTCCTGCTTTCTGCCATCTTCGTGCACTTTCATGTGTCGCAATAATGGCGCTTTGGTTGAAAATTCTCTCTCGCATACACTACACTTGAACTCCTTGATACCAAGGTGCAAGCGTTTGTGGACATGTAGACTGTTTTGAAAGCGAAATTGTTTCCCACAGATATCGCATTTGAAGGGTGGTGCACTTTGATGTAAAATTCGATGCGATCTAAGAGCACCGGGAAATCGAAACTCGGAAGTACATTGATCGCATTTGAATGGTTTAGGATCCTCGTGATGACGCATGTGTATCTTTAAGTCTTGTGGATACTTGAACTGTTTATCGCACAGCGTACAAGCAATACGCATATTTTGATGATCAGTTCTTATATGCCTCTGTAGGAAGCAGCGAAAACCAAACGACCGATGGCACTGGTCACACTGAAAGCGTTTACTGCGATGCTGCCTGGTTCGATGAACGGCAAGTGTTGTGGCGGAAGTGTATCGGTTGCCACACTGTTCACAGATCAACGCCTGAAGCAATAAATATAAATGAAATATAACATCACGCACTTGGTATTTAAATTAAAAAAGCAATTTACCTCGGGGTTTGGTTTTTCCGTATTCTTTGGTTCACATTTGTGACGTCGGAAGCTGGTTGCATCATCGCATTGCCTATGGCACAATGGGCAGATGTATTTATCGAGGGCGTGTTTATCAAATATGTTGTTATTATGTTCTATAATTTCCGGATTATTACAAATATCCTAGAGAAAAACAATGCAATGTTAACGAGTTGTTATCCTCATCAAAGACATCTACTCACCGAGCGCTGCGTGCTCTCTTCAACTGTAAAAGCCACCTCCTTCGAGGATATTTCTGGAAGTAAAATTACATCTGTGACATCTTCGTCTGATTTGATGAAATATTCACTATATCCACCGGCATTGGAATTTTCATTTTCCGCTACTATCGTCGCCGCTACAGTTGAGTGAGCGTTCAAATCTGTTTCACATGTTACAGCATCATTATGTACTTGCTTTCCATTATTATCAACAAAGCCAGAATTGGCTGACAAGTTTTCTTCCGCAGAAGCCGGCTGCTTTAAGATCCGCTTTGGCTTCGGTATACCTTTCCTTTTCCATCCATTTCTTGGCTCGGCCACACGTAGTCGCTCTAGACCCATTTCCTTCCAGTGACATCGACGTTGGTGATTCGTTAGGTAAACTTGCTTGTTAAAACTGTGGCAGCATATGTCGCACTGAAACGACCGACCTCTTAGATTTTCATGTGTAGTTAGTTTCGACCGCTGGTTAAACGTACGTTCACAGTGTCCACATTGGAATGGAAGAACTTCTTTGATATGCGTCTTTTGGTGCTTCCGCATCTCGTGCATCGTGCTAAATCCAACGCCACATTCCGGACAAACCCGTTTCTGATGATTGGTTAGGTGCACCTTCAAACTCTTGAGATATTTGTAGGTAGCACCGCAAAGATTACAAACATTTGGTCGGTCGTTTGTGTGTACTTGCCGCAAGTGTTGTTTAACTATCGAGCTCGTTGCAAAGACTTTCGAACACTGCGGACATTTAACACCCTGTTTCGTATGGTGAAAAATGTGGCAGTTGAGCGCAGTTTGCCCTCGGAATGTTTTGGTACAGTGTGGACACTGATAGGGCTTTTCGCCGGTGTGCAGCCGCAGGTGGCACTTCAGGGTGCTTTTATGTAAAAACCGACGATGACATACTTCGCATTCATGCTGCTTGATTCCATAGTGAACTTTTTCGTGCTGGTAAAGCGTTGCTTGAAACTTGAAAGTTTTACCGCAGAACTCACATGAAATTATTCTTTTGTTTTGCTCAATCTGTGGAAAACAAAAATGCGGTTAAGATTACAAAAATATGTCATAAAGAATTCCAACATACCTTTGAAGGAGGAATTCTAGATTCCTGGAGAAATCCTGCTTCAGAAGATTCCATTTTCAGTAATGTTTCCTGAGTTTATGTGTTATCTTGTGTTGCAAGGAACCATTCCGCTAAACGTGCCAGAATGAAACTGAAAGTCACTGCGCCGGGCAAAAGAAGCGATGCGAATTATAATTAAAGAAAGAAATTCATCGTGTTGTTTATTATGCACGAATTTTATGCCAAGCATCTGACAGCCGTCAATTTCACCTGGACTGACAGTAGAGGCCGGGATGTTCAAATACTCGTCACCTGCAAGACTTCGCATTTGTCAGCGTTTCTGGAAAAATTGGTTTTAAAGCCCGTTTACATCAAGAACAGGAACAAAGTAATCGAATTGAAAGAGACGAAAGAAGCCGAAAAGGCTCAATGTCTCTTAATGCCATGCAAACAACAAGTAATCGAATTAGGATTTTGTACGATTCAAGCAGGTATTTGACGATTCGAGCAGAGTTGACCCGATACAGAAAGCTTCCAGTATTATCCGCCTAGGTTCGCTACTGTGAAGTTGTGTTGTGAATTCGCCTTCTCTTTCTATCTATCTACAGTCTAGTCTTGGTATGCCGGAGCTGTCCTTGCAGAAAAATAACATTGCTGGCAAATGTTGTTTATTTTCTAAA
Organism: Anopheles dirus; assembly: GCA_000349145.1. Taxonomy (NCBI): domain Eukaryota; kingdom Metazoa; phylum Arthropoda; class Insecta; order Diptera; family Culicidae; genus Anopheles; species Anopheles dirus. The sequence goes on from KB673468.1 coordinate 60,366, forward strand.
TTGCAAAGATCAAGTGTTTTCTAGAGTCCGTTGCCGATTAATTGTAAAAAATCTGCTGGGTGTGCCGGGTTCCGCGTCAGGTATTTTCATGACACCGCGAATAGAATTGGAATATATTATCAAAACAACAAGCAACGCAGCACGCAAACGGTTCGCTGAAAGAAACGACACAGTCGGACATTTTCATAAGGCATTTTCATTCAAGATAAATGTTCTTGCATTTTTATTGCAAAATAATTTGTGGACAAGCATCTTAATAATAATATCTAAACAAAAATTACAGCATTCAAACCAGCTTCTGGGTGGTGCCGGTACACGATGAGAGGAATACGTGTACTGGAATCGATAGCAGCGAGAAAGAAGCTTCGACATGCACCACCTTCCGGACCTAGAGCTGCTGTGGCATTCATCAACAACTATCTTCCATCGCCATAGATGTTGTCGCCTTACGTTCGATGGTTATTTATACAAGCAAAACAACTGCTTCATTGTGGCTGTATAAAAACCGGTGAGTTTCCGTGTTTAAGGTAATAATAGTAGTATGTGATCGACCAGGTAGTAACGATGTATCTAAACAACTATAGGTAGTCCGCCAGCACTGTTGGTGATGTATTGTCGATAGCCCTCCTGGACGACAGGTGATCGCGCCAGCAGGTAGACCTTATTTGGCGATTCGGCTTGGCTTGTGCGCAACGGAAGATGCTAAACTTTTGCATCGACATTTCGCACTTGATAAGAAAATTGCATTGTGCATCGGGTTTGCTGCCGTACTGCGTGCGTAAAGCCGTTTCCAGACGTGCCGCGATTTTCACGCTGCGATTGGCGTTTGCGACTTTTGACAGATGTGACGTCAACAACTCCATACGAAAAAAAACGAATCGCGCTAGATTTTGTTCACAGTGTGTGTATTTACTGCGAAAGAATCCTGCGCCGCGGTTTTGTCAAATAGTACAGTTTAGCTGATTGACAGCTCTGTGATAAGCCGTTTCTAGACGTACCGCGAATTTCTCGCAAGGATTGGCGTTTGCCAATTTTGACAGCTGTGACGTCAGCAACTCCATACGAAAAAAAACTATTGGCACTCGAATTCGTTCACGGTGTGTGTATTTACTGCGAAAGGATTTGGCGCCCCCAAATTGGCAAATAGTACAGTTTAGCTGATTGACAGCTACGCAATATAACAGTTTCCATGCACGATTTTCACATATTTTCCGGAAACTGGCAGTAATACGTGTGGAAACGGCGTTAACATGTAATACATTATGCACAAAATAATTTTCCTATTGCCAGTCACAAGATAAACATGAATGAAAACAATTACAAAGATGCTCCGGAGTCGAGCAGTTTGGCGCCGCGCGATTTTGGCAGATTCTGCAGAAACTGTGCTACGTCGAGCGCCAATCCCAGCGTGAAATTCGCGGTACGTCTAGAAACGGCTATAGAATGTGCGTAATATTTTGCAGAAACTAGCAGCAATTCATGTGGAAACGGTTCTAAGTTGTAATTGATTATTTGCAAAATGGCTTTCCTGTTGCCGGACACAAGATACACATGAATACAATAGCAAAGATGATCACATTGAAAGCTCCGCAATATAACAGTTTGGCTCCAGCGCGATTTTGGTAGATTCTGTAGAAACTGTGCTACGTCAAGCGCCAATCGCAGCGTGAAATTCACGGTACGTTTAGAAACGGCTTAAAGTGGCCACAGTGACAAGCACTTCACGTAGGTGTTCAATGCAGTATACCGCGTGAACCAACTTTCAGAATCCGAGAATACTTCGTGTAATAAAGTATAACGGCCACAATGGAGAACTAACTTAACTTATAAGAGAAATGTAAGTATGATTTCAAATGCTCCTGTAACAAGTGAAATCAATCGTTCTCTGAACTACTTCTTTCTCTTCTTCTGTGAGCTGTTTTTGTTTGTTATTATCGACTGTTAAAAAACACATCAAAAATTCGTATCGTTTGAACGCAGCAAAAGCTCGCGAACTGTTTTTTCACCTATTCACATACACACTCTACATGAACATGTACACGACATGTTTGTGTGAACTGTGTGGTAGAAAAGCGTTGGTTGGCGAAGTGAAGGTGAGGCGACATCGGAGCGCGCGATCCCAAGGTAGTTACATTTTTTAAATTTTGCATTGGCTTCGAGCAGCCATTTTAACAGCCCACCCTCAGTACTGTTTTCCGACCAATTCTACAAGATCGTCGCTTTGCTTCTGAAGATATGTATGACTGTCAAATTAACCACTTTGTGCTGCTGGTGATAAACCGCAAATTTAAAATAACGTTAAATTCGTGCAGACACAACATTTTGCCGAATCCAAAAATTATTTTGTCAGATAAATGGGAACTGACAGCACTGACAGCTGTACTGTACGAATGTAAACGGAGTTTAAAGCCCGCTTTAAAGCCCGTTTACAACAACCACAACAAGTCAAGCGCCAATGCTGTCAGCGCTCTCAGTTCCCGGTCGGCAATTCACAGGAGAATTTCGCCCGTGTCGGAAAGCCACGTCCAAACCAAAATATTGTGAAGACCAGGTAGAATTCCCAGGCGGCAATATTTCAGACGAATCCATCTTTTTAGGCTTCCAACGGATGGCCGATCGGATGAGTTCGCCGAATTCGCCAGAAATGGAGCGAAAATTTTTGACACACGAGGATTTTTGCTTGAATGCGAATAACATCGCGCGATTTTCTTTCATTGTGTGAATGTGATAGATTGAATAGGCGAGACGGTAGATGTGTTTTGTTTTTTTTTTTTGTTGTTGTAAATATTTATTTATGTTCACAGAGTTTTCGAGGGTATTATTGATATGTTCGGCAAGTGTAATGTTTTGTTCGAGCACATAATTGACCCTTCCAGGTAGGTGTTAAACTGTTCGGAAAAACTATTGAGCTATTGAGAGTCACTTTTGTAAACAAACATGTATTTTGTATTTTGCATTGAATCGTATCGGATATCTTGAATTAAAGGATTATACGCAAAATAGGTTGAATTAACACACAACCGAAGGTAGCAGCTGCTCACGATTCGCACAAGTTTGTTCACAAAATAGACAGCTAGAGCGTTCACGGGCCGACGCCATCTTCCGAACAATTCAACAGCTACCTGAACAAAACAAACCCCTTGCCAAACACACAACACACACCACTGAAGCGGCAATTGTAGCTAATCGGTCGTGTGTTGAATCCGGGAATTGTAGCTAATCGTTCGTGTGTTGAATCCATCACATACGCAGGTGAAAGAGGTAAAAGACCTGAAAGGTCAAAGCCTCTCTAATCATTCAAAACAAACAAACATACGCACGTGCAAGGCTGCACCGAAGACGGGAAAATGGCCGTGTGTTGTCTTTCGAAGGCTCGGCAAATACAGGCTGAGCAGCAATACAGCAGGTGATGTTTGCAGGAACAACATACAACTGAACACTTTACAACTAGGATCATATTTGGTATCGAAAGGAACCAAATATTCTCGTAAATAATACACTGAGTGCAGGAGCGCGCAGATCACACATCCTAACATAACACTTCGGCGCATGCGCTTAACTGATGCACCAACTCGACTCTACCTACGGCAGTTAGAGCGAGATGACCGATAGCTAAAGTGAAACGGGTTGGCGCTGTTTGCTCGAATCGATCGATTCGGGCAAAGAACCATATTTTTCACTCGCGTTTCCCCGCATCGCCTACGTTTCACCCATCCACCCCATACTCCTTGCCCACAAACTCTATTTTGCTCGCTCAAATTGTTTCCCGGGTTGTCTACCCGGTCGGCAATTGACAGTAGCTAATTTCACCCGTGTCGCCAAGGCGGTTGACCATTTATGGGGTTATTACACGGGAACCGAGCGACCGACAATTTTACGTCAAACGCACATTTTGACAGAAAATTGTCAGTCGCCCGTGTAATAAGACACTTGGGCAGGAAAAAGCGAGATATGTCATTCGATTCGATTTTTAAAAAAAAACATCATCAGATTATGTACGTTGGCGGAAAAATGTTAACATTTCCAATGGTTGAAATAAATCGAATCAAACTTGAAACAGCTAAACCACAATAAATGTTTATCGCGTTGTTTGGGTAATATCACAAAATGCGTGGATTTTCTGTCCCTCCCACTCACTAGTTCGCTTAGTGGGGAAGGCATCACACCAAACGATTGATGAAATTCTAGGTATTTTTTGTAAAGACCATGCTTTCATGAAAGCACTACAGATGGTCAAGCTTCAATAGATTTTTCTATCAGTCTATACCATCAGCTTAGAGCACACGCAAAAAATGCCTAAGGACGTAGAGCTAATTTGTGATCTCATTGAAGTATTAAAAAACAATCCTTGCTTATGGAATAAGAGTAGCATTGAATTTAAAAATAGGTACAAAAGGGATGCAGCCTACCAGGAGTGCCTACAAGCAGTTTTGATTCACGATCCGAACGCGACAGTAGAAGTAGTAAAGACGAAACTCACTACTCTTAAAAAGGCTTTCAATATGGAACATTCGAAGGTTATAAAAAGTGGAATAAGTGGTGCTGGTAGTGCAGAATTATATTCGCCAGAATTATGGTACTACGAGCAAATGACTTTCATGCGCCCCATGCCTGAGGCAAGGCATATAACGAATGTGGGTTATGAAGCAAGCATTCCACAAATGGCATACGAGGAAGAGTACTTGGATGAGGTAAGGAATGATCCATTCATTGTAACTATGATGATGAATTGTATTTATCTAACTTTTTTTTGTATTTAACGCAAATGTGTGTATAATGTTTACTTAAGAGACTACATTAATATTACCATCAAAAGTTTCGTTCTATAGCCTCGTCTTGCCAGTCAACTCAACCTTCGCCTACAAAATACTCAGCGAATTTTTCTCGTAATTCTTTAGCTTCAGCTATGGTATTAGTTGGAACAACAGGTTCATCATCTAGCAAATTTGTTCTTTTGATTTCATTACACTTAACTTCTACATGTCTATAACAACTAGAATCTCGTTTTCGAAGGAAGTTGTGCAAATAGCAGCATGTTAGTACTAGTATTTTTGTATTTTCGATGTTTTTTAATTGAATCGCATTCTGTAAAATCGTAAATTTACTTGTAATTATGCCAAATACGTTTTCAATTATTCTGCGAGCACGAGACAGCCGATAATTAAAAATTCTTCGTGTGTAGTTTAGTTGACGTCTATTAAACGGCTTTAGAAAATCCTTTCGCAAGGTGAATGCTTCATCGCCAATAAATACATACGGCAATTTAGTATAATAGTTCGGGAGATATTCTGCGGGAGGTAAATTTAATCGATTTGAGATAAGCTTTTCATAAAATTCGGTTGACTGGATACAATTACTATCGGAATTGCTACCGTGGGCACTAACATCGCACATTATGAAATTGTATTCAGAATCAGCCACTGCCATTAAAACGATACTATGATTTTTTTTTTAGTTAAAATACGTTGATCCACTTGCTGGCGGGGAAATAATCCGAATATGTTTGCCATCTGCTGCTCCTACACACATCGGGAACTGCCAGTGTTTTGCAAATCCTTCTGCTATTTTTCTCCACTCGGTTTGACTCTGTGGCATCTATAAAGAAATTATCACAAATTGAACATCACTTGTAAAATACGTATTAAATATTTTCAGGCATTCATGAACGATGGAGGCATAGAGGAAGCAGCAGTAAGGCCAAGTACATCGCGGGGGAAAAAACGGAAGGCGGCTGAGCCGAACGATGAAAGATCGCTACGGAAGGAAGTGTTGGAGCTGGTTGCGCAGCGTTTAAGAAACCCACAGAACAGAACTGAAGCAGAAGAGAACAGCTTTAGCTCTGCGAACTCTAGCTTCGCAAACTCTGTGAAGCACGAGCTGGATAAGGTGTCCGTTGATATGCTGCCGATAGCAAAAAAAACTTATAATGGAGGTTGTAATGCTTGCCCAAACTAACAATTTGAATATTGCAACATATATTACCGAACGCTAATATTTGCTTTGCACTAATTAAATTAGTTTTACTATTACTATTATCTTATACTATTACTATTAATATTTTTAACTATTAATATTACTAATGTTTTGTTATTTTATATCAATAAATTCGTTGAATTACCTTCATAAAATCGCCGAGAACTTTTATAATAGCCTTACACGTCTCTGGGATCATTTTAGATAGCAATGGTTGCGAAATTGCAGTTCGAAATCTTAAGCATTGATAGGAGCTACCACTTATCAGAAATCGCAACGTTGCAGAGAGCCTTTCATGGGGGGTCACAGCCGCACGCATGTTCGTATCTTGTTTTTAAATTAGCGGAGTAACTTTCTCCAGCAGCCACAGGTAAGAATCTTCGTCCATCCTGGCATAATTCAGCCAATCGTTCGGTTCATTGCGAATTTCATTCATAATATTTATGTGAGAATAAATTCTTCTTTGAAGGTACAATGATTTTATCCACTTCGATCGCTTTTTTCTTTGCGGTTCAGTAGCCACCAGGGTAGCCACTGCTGAGAAAGTATCTTCATCCATTTCTGTATTAGCAGCAATAGCGAAATATATCAAACTTTCCATTGCAGAGACGTAATTTGTATAAGTTTCTGCACATACACTTTCAATTATTTACAATTGAATAATAAACAAACGTAACAATCGAATGTAAACAAACTACGGTTCTTCGTTTGACAGAAAATTGTCGGTCAACGGTTTCAGAACAGAGCATGCACCGTTCCGATTTGCTCACCGACAATTTTCTGTCAAACGCGATTTGACAGAAAATTGTCGGTCGCTCGGTCCCCGTGTAATAAGCCCATTAGGGTGGAGACATTGCTCCGTCGCATCCGATTTTTTCGCATGTGCTGTCAAAATTTTGAATGGGATTTGACAGATAACATCGGACGTGCGATTTCGTCGTACGACGGAATCAAAAACTTTTAATTTCGTCGGATCGTCGCATGCGATTTTATCTGTCAAATTGAACTCACTTATATAAACTCAAAATAGGTTCTGTATGCAACGACCTAAATTGCAATTTAAACACCGTTGATTAATTTTCACCAATTTATTATTTCACAACCTCCACCGTCTACGTTTGCTTATCGACTCCTAATCCTAAATTTTTGCTTCCACTTGACCGCTCTTTCGAGGAGGAACGACCTCGCGACCCCGTCGGTTATCTCTCGTCATCTCGCTCTCGCCGTCTCGCTCTCGCCCCGCCGTTTCTTCTTCCTCCTCATAAGTCACCGTGCACATTCTGCGTCATCCATGCGACCGTTCTAATAATGATAGTATTATGGAATGTAGTGACCAAGGTCACTACATGTATATTTACGTATATCAAATTCAATGAAAAATCGCATAATATTCGGACTAGCACTGAAACAACCATCCGAATCGCATCCGACAGAATCGGATGCGACGGAGCAATGACACTACCCTTATCAAGCTCTATTAAAATCCCCGACCGTTGACTGCAGACATCTACTTATATATAGTGAAGTGTTGTAATGTACTGTTGCATACATGTACTCGAAAAAAGTTAAAGTTAGATGGCCTGTTTTATAGAAAGCGAGAACAGGTTTTGCAGCTGTTCGATAGGGAATGGGAAAGTGAAAGCGCAGCAAATGAATCTAATTTGCAGGAACACCATGAAGAGAGTAAGTTTATAGTGTTGTTGTTTTAGTTTCTGCAAACTCCATTGATATCGCTGGTTTGTAATAGTTGTAATTACAGATGAAATTGAGGATAGAAACACCGACAGACAAGAAGATGCTGCAGAAAAAAACTAGCTACGAGGAAATTTTATTTAGATAACGATGATTGTCTCAGTGATACCGGATCTATTGGCAACGAGGATTACGAAGAGGAATATTTGGAAGACGAAGAAGAAGATTCATCCGATCTTGATCCTCACACCGCCAAATTAAAAAAAAATCACTGCGATATTGGTTTATTAAGAGCAAAATGTATCGTTCTTAATAAACGAGGCAACGAATTATTAAATATACTGCGTAATGGTGCTTCTTGTAATCTTCCACAGGACGTAAGGACGATACTGAAACCTCCGCAAAATGTGTAAAAATTGATTGTTGTAGTACCCGATGGAGGATGCCTGTGGTATCAAGGAGTTCAATCTTGTTTCCAACATGCTTATCGGTATGTTTAAAATTACTCGTTTCTCCTTACTTAATTAATAAACTTTTTTTGCACAGCGATGTGACTCCATCTATGAGTGAATTTCATCTGAATGGATGGTATTCCATTATATAATCGCAACCCTACACAGATGTGGCCTATTCTAATGCAATTACACGGCATGATAGGAGTTCCGGCAATCGTTATTGGAATATTCTGCGGTACATCAAAACCGTTGGATGTAGAATCTTTCCTGAGACCATTAGTTATCAAGCTAAATGATCTTCAAGACAACGTATTATTTAACAATGGAAAACAGTTAAGAATATCCATAAAAGCTTTCGTAGCAGACTCTCCTGCACGTGCTATTGTGAAACGTAAGTAAAACGAGGACTTAGCGTGTTTATAGTTCCGTGAGCAGATTGTGTTCCAATCTAACAAAAGTTAAATTATTGTTCGACCTGCATTGTTACTAGATTCAAGTTGTGTTTCAAAATTAACACGATACAAGTTTAAATATGCTATGTGTTATCTATTAAAACATCTTTTACAATAGATATATTTGTTTTGTTTTCGAGAGGTCTGCTACTTCAATGGTATTCATGGATGCCACAAATGTAAATGCCGAGGAATTGTTCTAAAAAGTCAAAGACAAGTTATTTTTGAGGATACTACTGCAGAAATACGAACGAATGAAGTCTTTCGGGACGAGTGTTGCATCATCAATGGCCATCAAAGAGGTGCTACGTCACTAATGGATTAAAAGTATTTTGACATAATTATGAAAGTACCAGTTGGTAATCATCTCTACTTCCCCACGTCAATAAATGTATTTGTATAAAAAATCTTCATTTAATTCATTTAGGTGTAGTAAATGAGTTTCTTTTAGGGTTTGTTCAAGGTGCATTGGACCCTTTTAAAAAGTGGTCTATCTCTGAGCGTGAGGAAGTTTCGGAAGATTTGATCAGAATCGAACTTCCATCAGAAATTCATAGAAGATTCCAGAAGTTTAGATAGACTACCTTTCTGGAAGGGATCTGCATTTCCTAGCTTTGTGCATAACGGAGGAATAGTTGTGTTAGAGGATAGAATAGGAAGAGTAGATTATGAACACTTTAAATGATTATATGTTTATTATCATCTGCCGCGTTTAAAGATAGTTGGAAACACGTAGGAACCTTATTACGAAAGTTTGTAGAGAATTACGGCAACGTCTACCACTGAAAGCATCTAGTTAGCAATGTCCAGCAATGTGTTGCTTATTAATTTGTGTACCGAGATATGTTTGTTAGGTTCCATAAACTCATTTTCTTCTTCTTCTTCGTCTGTGTGGCTATGCTTAGGTTGATCTGGTGAATCCAGCTTCCTGGGCCTTCACCAGGTAATCCATAAGATAGAGCCACGAAATTAGAGACCGGCAGCTAAGGCCATATGTCCCTAAACTCATTTTCAACATATCCATTTTAGGATGAGCTACAGGTAATCAAAAATAGCTATGAAAGGTCAGGTTATAGAAGTTTGCATCAGACGATAGGATCATTAATCATGTTAAGAGAAATAGACGTTGCTAGTGATAGTAGTAGTTCTGTTAGGAAACGTGTTGAGTTGGGGCATCAATTTTAAGACAGTTGTTTTTTAACAAGCAAACATGAAATTGTAAAATATTATACAGCTACGACAGAATCAGGTATAATTGTATATCGATATCCGTTAGCTAAGCGCACACAAGCATTTACACAACCCTGATCCTCTAACTTCATTCAAAATTATATAGAATAAGAAGCAGATATCTCAACTACTCTGCATAGCATTCCATAAAATGAAATTAAGTGTAAGATGGTAGCAGTTAGAAAGGAGTCAATCTTATATTTTGCACCGCTTTTGCATACATTGCAGGAATAAGGAATAATGAAATTATAAATAATTTATAAGGAAATACGGAATTTAAAAGTAAGTTTGTTCATATTTATAAAAGATATATTTACGATAGGATTAGGAATTAGGGTTATCGAAACCGGACGAATAGGTAGATTATTTATTGTTTTCACCGTTATAGCCAGAATTAGCTAAACCGGTTGAATAGGTAGATTATTTATGTTTCAGCATTATTGTTACAGCAGTGTGTGCCCATAAAAAAATAATACATACTTTGCTGAAGAAGTGTTTTTACATCAGGTCTATAAATAAGTTTTGACGGTTCTTATACATGCGTCGTTTACTTAAAAATTTTACTCCAGTAAAATCTGACAACACTGTTATTTTGAAATCCCATCTTCAGGCTCTCTTATCCGTTAGCTGCCATTTTTCTCAAGTGTTAACAAAGTAGTTTCGGCAAGCTTCTTAAATGGTGACGTTCGTGCCAAATAAAGCGTTTTTGCGGGGAGTTTTCCTCCATTATTTTTGCATAAGCAAAACGGCTGCCGAAAGTCATATAGTATTAGTGAAAGTTAACGGTAACCATGCTTTAAGGAAAAAACGTGTCAAAAGTGGTTTTCACGTTTTAAAAACGAGATTTTTGCTTTATAGGCCGAATATTCATTATATAGGCCGAAGGTCATGTTGTGCATTTGATAGGATCAGCATCACCATCAGTTGGGTATTACGAGCTGCTACAACACTCACTTCGCGCCTCGTACTGTCAACACGCACTTCACTGCTACTCCGTACTTTTAGGGTCTTTATTATACGTTTTACGTGTTCTGCAATATCTACACCTAATAGCCGACTACCGTTCGATATAAACCATTTCAGAGAATTCACCGGTTTATTTTCAAAGAATTCACCGACAGACGTATTATGCCGTATACAATGCACTCTGCACTTAACGAGGAAGACTGTTCACTTAATTCTGCGTTACCTAACACCACAATACCTGAAGTGAACCATAACCCATCACAGTCTACATCACCACCACGCTCACCTCAGTTACAATAGCCACTGATTACCTTACCAGCACCACCACATCATAGAGCTTCATATACATTACGCGCTAATAACAGTCCTACCTTATCGTTCTACTACCAAAACGTTCGAGGATTACGTACTAAATCTACCGATCATCTAAATCTACCGATCATCTAAATCTACCGCTCATCTAATCCAGATAACAGGTTGGCTGATAAGTCCCCGGTCTAACAAAGAAAAACACATTTTTTTGTCAAAATTCGTTTTTATTATTCAACATAGTTCCCTTCA
>KB673479.1:28219-52669 GCA_000349145.1 Anopheles dirus
GCGTCGGACTCTTGTTCTAAGTAGATTAATTACCTGCACTGTAATTAACACTGTGCTTCACTTCCGTCTAAAATGCTGTTGTCTACCCTGCATGCTCGCGCTAAATCTGCAGTTCCTCTGCTCAAATCAATTAATTTCACAGGGCTGCACCCTCTCCGGCAACGGTGTTAGCAACCCTTTTGTCTATCGTCCTAGTACACGCACACGCGCAACTTGCTTGCTTGGTGTTTGTTTTTCATGTTTTTTTGTTTGTGCTTGTTACTACACAACAAACCCCACAATAGGAAGAATTGATCCTGTTCGCTCTTTTTACTTTCTTGTTATCAAAACCAGTGCCAGGTTTGGACTCGCTGCAAGTTACCATGCTTGGCTGATGATGAATAAAATATAAGTTACACTTTGGTATGTACAACAGATCCATATCCGTTTTGTTTACGGTATGTGCCTTCCGATATGCACAGATATCGTGCGTGCGTGTAAATAGGACGAGTATGAACATCCAATGTGTATATGTGTGTTTCCGTGTACTGCCTCGTGTAAGGGTGTAAGAGTGAGATTAAGTTTTTTAGGTGATTTTGGTCGGGGTTTGCATGATGCCATTTTTGCTAATTAACGCAGAATGCAACCGGTCCGGTAGGGCTGTGCAGTTGGACCCCTGTGCGCATTAACTTGCTGTACTGAGTGCTTCTCTGATGTCACCATTGTCAATCCTCCATGCTCAGCTATTGAATATAATTGCATTCAGTTCCGTAAAACAATTTGCGGCCTTTCCTAGCGATCTCTACCATTTCGTACAAATATGTTTAATCTAAATCACCCATACATCTCTCATCTACTGACATTTTTTCCTCTGTGTAACGCTTTTTATCTCTATATATATAACTCTTTTACGCTATCATACCTGTAATTTCTGCTGCTATCTTTTGACGTCCGTTCCTCTCTCACATACTGTCTAATTTTTTGTTTCGCACGCGCTCCATAATGCTCATATGCCGTGCATCTCTCTTTAATTATAATATCACCGTTTCATTTTTACAATAACTTCCGTTCAATGGGGTTTTTGTTTTCGGTTCTGGTTGTCCGGATGCGTTATAGCAACCATCTTTCTCGTTTGTTGTCCGATCGCCAACGATCGATGATCAGTATTTGAGCGTGAGCGCCCTCACGCCGGCTTCAGTAGGGTCGCCACACCGTTTTCTGCACCTGCTTGATCAAGTTCGGCGACCGCAGCTTCGTGCGCTCCGGAGACTCTAACTGGGAAGATGGAGGCTGTTGCTGCTGCTGCTTAATGCAAACGAGCCCGGGCGCAGTCTCGTGCAAGATGTGCTTTTTCGTCGACAGGGCCTTCAGATCACATCGAAGTCCTATGCGGGGCGGCGTGGTCGCGGCAGTAGTCGGCGCAGTTGTCGAATCCGGCGTTTCCGGTTTCCGGGCGGCCGTGTCGTCCGCGTCGCAAATGTCGGGAGAATTTTCTCGTGTGCCGGTGCTACCGGAAGCAGTCGTCGTCTCTGTGGACGGTGCTGCCGGTGGCCGCAGGATCGGTATGAACGCAGACTTGACAACGTCGATCTGTTCTTCGTCCGACTCGTCCTCGTTGGCGGACGAGATGTCACCGTTGCTGGTATCGTTGCCAATGCTGCTGCTGCTGATTCCAGGCGCCGAACCAGGCGGTAAGTGTGGCGACTGACCGAGGGTTGGATGCGTCCCGAATCCTCCTAGCCGAGGGTGATGGTTGTGGTGGTGAATGTGTTGCTGATGATGGTGCGTGGGAGTTGTCAGGCTGCCATCCTTCGGTACCGGGTGCAGAAGACCGGGGGGGAGCGAAGCTGCTGCAGCCGCTGCCACAGCAGCCGCGGTAGCCGCAGTCGACAGTGCTGAAGGCGGTGGACTGGCGTTCGAGTTACGTGACGAGGCTGGCGAAAGGCGTGACGAAGCCGAATCCACACTCGCTGACTGATGGAGGGTGATGGTGGTGGTGAGTTGTGTGGGACGCAAGGTTCCGTTGCTGGCTACGGCGGCTGCCGCCGCTGCAGCTGCCGCTGTCGAACGGAAGGTGGCTATGTCGTAAGGCAAAAAGGGTGACTTGACCAGCTGCTGGTCAGGGTGGACCGCAAACGAGGAGATGGATCCAGGCGGGTAGGTGGTGGCAGGGCTAGCAAGCAGCGCCGGAGTCGGGAGACCATTTGGCGGTGGCACGATACCCGGGGCCGCAGCAGGGGCAGGCACTTGTTGGCTGGCGGGTGAGCGAAGGGACACGAGTTCAATCGTCGGATCGGGGATACTAGCCGCGATCGTCGTAGTCGTGCTGCCAAGGAGATGTCCGTTGCCTATCGTGCCGCTACTCACTGCGAGGAAAGAGAGACAGTGGTGGGGCACACCAGGTGAGGTTAGAAACAAAACGTGCTTGAAAGCATCCAGAAAATCGGGATAGACGCCACGGGCGAAAACAAAATACAACATCTTGTAACACTATGAAAATAGACCTGATGAAATGGCGACTATCGAGCAATATTGATATGAAAGGTAAAGGTGGCTGAGCAATATTAATGAAAAGTATAAATGCAACTACAATGCATGTAGTTAAAAAAACAGGTTATATCTTGACTCGTTTCGAGATTATAAAAAAAAAGAACCAGTTTACTATGTCTGCTTCATTGGCATAACAACCCTTCTCCGATTCCTTCTCAGATATGTGCCATTGTCATTGTTATTAGTTTGATTGTACCATTAGTTTGAAACCCTAATGAGAGCAGAACAATAAAACTAGTAGAATACAACATCAAACCTACCCATTCAAACTTCACAATCAAACAAACTAAACATGCAAACTTATCCAATACATCGTAGAAAGTGAAGGTAGCCAATACATCGTAGAAAGTGAAGTCTCATCGCATGTCATTGGCATATAATTCATACAAAGATTCAACCCATCACAACCACCGTATCTTTGTAGACAGGTCCTTCATGTTGGTAAATCGTCGCTTGTAATAACGTCATTGAATGTACAATCGCACATAACAAGGTTTTACAATGTTACACACAAACATACACACACACACACACACACACACAAACAAACGCGCGCGCGCACACACACAATTGCGACTTATGGAACAGTTAACAACGCTTTCAATTTTTTAAACATTGTTGGCGAGCTACTTCCTATCTGTCACAGCCTAGGGCTTTCCAAGGTTTGTGGTTAAACGAATAACTTTTTATGTTTATTATCATGTGGGCCACGTTCCGAAAACGATGCCGAGATTGTTTATATATTGGTAAGAAACCCTCAGCTATAAATACGCATCTATTCCAGCCAACATTGGCCTAGTATATCCATTCGGTTTCATGTATCTTCGTGGGAGATATATTTATGCTTGTAGATATGCTTTTGCATTTTATAGATACAAAGATTCGCATATATTTTATACACATTTATACACAGATATATTATACAGGACGATGCCAATACGGTAAAGTGACTGTCGATATATCATGAGCAATTTTCCAGTTTGTGCTAAGTTTATGTATAAAATAAAACATCCATAGCCTCGTGTTCGTCATGTCACTCTCGTTTTGTATTAATCAAGCAGAACCTACAATGCGCCAATGTTTGTGACACATTTCTAATAAGCCGACATTAATGGAGAAGCATGCACATGTTCGCTAATCGAACGTAAGTTTTTGCACGAAACCATATCTGCCATGTCATGACACCTTCTGGACGAAGTTTGTAATGTGAAGCTATACTATGTTTCTAACGGCTGCATATTCTGTTCTATATCTTATAACGGGCATATACGATGGAAGAGATCGTAATCCCGCGACGAATGGTAAACAGCCCTACCTTTGTCGTGACATCCCAACGTAGTCTGCTGCTGAGGCCCCGCCGAGGGTGCTTGAACCTGTATCGATTGTTGTTGCTGCTGCTGTTGCTGGCGAAAGTAGTCGGACCATGCGTAGTTCATGTAGGCCGCATCGAGCCACCCAGCATTCAAGATAAATGGATTAAAAGCACCAGGATGACCGTATGCAAAATCTATCCAGGCAGAGATGGAGAAGAGAGACAGATAGAAGGGAGGCTTGAGTAAGGAGCATTAATACAAAGCTGCCCCCCAAGGTGAGAGGCACAGCATTCCAGAAATAAGAGAAACACGGAACTTACTTTGTTTGGAGCGGGGCTCGCGCGGTCCATCTACCGTCACCTTGATCGCCTTCGTGTAGGTTGCGATCTGGCACGGATACGAGCTGATCGTGATGGTGATTGAGAACGACTTGCCGCGGCCAGAGCGCCCGACAAAGCGCAAATCGTTGAATTTGGCCACCTGGTTCTTCATCACGGCGGTCGCATTTCGCAGCTCCGCGTGATAGTTTTCGTCGTTGCCTGCTTTGATCGTCACGAGCGTGCCGTCCTGGATGTCGTCGAGGGCGATCACCTTGAACGCGCATGGCAGACTCTTGTTGGATCGCCAGTGCGTCGGCAAGGCGGAGCAGAGCACTGCCGGGGACCCCGTCTGCACCAGTTCGCCATGGTACTCCTGCAGCATCTCGTGCAGGTTGGCGAACATGTCGTTGATTGTGGTCGGCATCGATGGGCTTTGGCATTCGCTGCTCGTCGCCGCCGGTAGATGCATTGGATGAGGTGGGATGTAGTTTCTGGTGGTGTATGGGAAAGTTTGGGGTGCTGGTGCTGCAGCTGTCTGGTACTGCCGCTGTTGCTACTGCCACCGACCTCTCGACAAAATTTGCCACGGTTGAGGGCACCCACGAGGTATGTAGTTAGCGTTTGATGGTTGTTTGCTATCAGTTCCGGTTGATTGACAGAAGTGAGGGGTGTTTGGACACACGGTGCGTTGTGTTGTCCTCGGTAATCAAAGCCAAATTTATTCTATGCGTTGCGTTAGATGAGACCCAGATACAGCGAAAGCACCGACGTCAAACACCACTATCACTACAGCCTACATACACGCCTGCGTACAAACAGGCGTACGGACGCACACTCGGGCACTCGAGAACTGTACAGAATGGCGCGCGTTAATCCTACGATCATTACAACTAGATAGCCCACCGTCCTCGTTTGTGTGTTAGTGAATATCGGTGTAAAGGTGTATGAGGATGCCTGCTCGCGGCGTCCACACAGTCGTTCTTTAGAATACACGACGGACGTAGCCTGTTAGCTTTCGCTCATGTGCAGAATAAGCTGTATGCTCACTTTACGCACATACCCTGCTCACTGCGTACACTTGCACCACCCACGACACTACACGCACACACATACGCATTTACACGTACATACACGAACGCGTTCCAGGCTTCGCTGACACCAATCCTTGGTTGATCCTGATGGACGACACCTTACAGCGCGTATTGTTCACCTACCATTCAAATGAGGAGTAACCAAAACAAACACACACATGTAACCACACCTACATATATACATACACACACATCCACCCACGTACGCACGTACACACGTTTCTATGGAGTTGCTTGCCAAACTGAAAACCAACCACGGGGCGACACGCAATCGGGAACTAATTAAAATCGCGCGCACACATGTACAAAAGGCACCGACAGCGTGCACATACACGCTCACACCTAACTATCCCCCACCCGGGTTTGCGAGCCGTACCGTACCGCGGTGCTAGTTATCCTTGCCAAGTTCGGGATCCCGGCTGCTCCTGTCTGCCGCTGCTGACAGCGCTGATCCTGCCTTTTGATTGTCAATATGATTGGTAAACAACGGTCGTAATTGAGTTCCCCCGCTCTGTGTGCGCTGGGCGGTGGGTTCGTTCCGATTCTGATTGAAGCAAGGATTAGGGGAGGGGGGGGGGGCGGATGGCTTGTCCTGGTCCGGGAGGCGGACGGTGCGCGCTGAGCTTTACAGCGTGGGGCGATCGCGGATGTTCTGCTTTTGTCCTGGTGTGTGTTTCAACACATATGAACGGGCGAGCTCGCGCGTGCGCGCTTATAGGCGTAACGACGTAAGCGGAAAAACAAACAATCAGGTCTGCAGTGAACAGAACAGAGCAAACATCCGCAACCAAAACGAACACGGTGCCGTTGACAAGGTTTGATCGTTGCAGTTTGCTAAATTGAGTTTTGAGGTAGCAAATGGTCCCCTGGATCCACCATTTACCACACACATACACACACACGCGCGCGCGCGTGCACACACGCACACACACACAACGGACCCAAGATGCAACTCGTGTATGCGTGCGTGTTGATGGGGGTGGGAATTGCTCCAAAAGTAAAAAAAAACAACAATAAAACCGGGCGCTCACTTATTGTCGCTCACGTTCACGCACGGCACCCTGGACTCATGCGACCCGGAACAGTACGTACCCCACGGCAAGAATGTGCACACTGACAGAAAAACCGCACACGACGTGATCTCTCGTCTCCCAAAAGACATGCAGCCAGCTTAATGTCTCAAACGAAACTGTTTTTAAAAAATATTTTCCGATTCCTTTTCGACTCCTATATTTCGGGTTGGACGGTCGGTCGGTCTGTCGGTCGGTCGGTTGGTTTGGTCGGTTGTCGGTCGGTTTGGTCGGGCTGGCTTTCCCTCCCTTCCTGCCTAGTTTTCGTCGCGGCAAGGGTAGCGAGGCGGTGCGCGCTGAAGTGTGAGTGAGAATGCGCCCACCCCAGGGGTGGCGGGAGAAACGAAACGAAACGGAACGTAAAAAAAAAAACAAAAAAGGCGAACGTAGCGTAGCGGCGGGAGTAGAGAGCGCGATTCCGAGCGCAAAAACCCCGGTGAAAAGCTAGGGATCGTCAAATGTCTGACGCGATGGGTGTTTAGGGCTGCTTGAGAACGGGCGGTGGCGGCGCTCCATTAACCCCTGCCGCTCCCTCCCTGCCGATTACCCTCACACTCTCCCTCTCCCTCCCACTGGCTCACTCTCTCTCTCTCTCTCTCTCTCTCTCTCTCTCTCTCTCTCTCTCTCTTCCTCATGCACGATAGCGTGCGCGCGCGCACCCCTTATATCTCTCTCGTTCTAGCCTAAGGTGCACAGTGCGTTTGTTGATCTTCGGACCGGCGACGCTGATGACCCTATTCTGGGTGTGTAAAGTGTGCCTTTTCCCACCCGGACCCACCGGGGACCGCTGTGTGCGTAGCGCTTGGAGTAGCAACGTTTTTCCCCTCCTCCACTCTGCCTGCGCCACAGTTCCAGGGTGCCCAGTGCAGTCTCGATACTGGTACGTCCTGGACTTGTGGGGTTGGGGGAGGGGAGGATGGCTTTCCCTGGCGATACGAGTAGCTGCTGCTTCTGCATGCTTCGACTACACACGGTGGAGGGTGACACGGCGACAGAAATCTCAGAGCTGTCGGGGTGCGCGCAACGCTGGGATTTCCCATGTTCTGCGGCCTTCACAATCCTGGCCTGATTTTTTGCACTTTTCTTTCTGCAATAGTTTTTCGTGATCGCTCCGACGCCGAACATAACGCTTGATCGCGAAACAGAACGTGCCCGAGGCCTGTCGCGCGACAGCATGCTTTCGGACTCTCTCTCTCTCACACACACACACACACACGCACGCACACACACACACACACACACACACACACACACACACACACACACACACACACACACACATATATATGTATATATATATATATATATATATATATATATATATATATATATATATATATGTATATATATATATATTTTTTCTATATATACATGGAATTGGAAGTGCAAAGAATATCAGCAACAAAAATGAAAAACATGAAAAAGGACATAGCGACCAAAAAGGTTCGAACTTCCGAGCAAAAAGGACGAAGAGAAGGAGTACCAAGCGAACGAGACGGCATATAAAAATGTGCGCACGTTACGGAAAACACACACACACACACGCACACGACCGTCCGTAGGTTCCATTTTTAATTCTCCAATCGCCAGCCAGTACGGTCCTCTGCACACACAGCCGCGCGTTCTTTTCCCAAACACACACAGCGCGCGCGTTTTCCTGCCTGTTTTGGTGTGTGTGTTTTTTTGTGGCGTTGTGTCGATTGCTTTTGTTTCTGTTGTTTGTTTCGCGTGTGCGCGAACGAGAGGAGAACAGGTCGGCCCTTCCGGCGGGTCTTCCGCTAGTGCGGTGCGCAATGGAAAAATTCTGCACACCCTTTTCGTTGCCGGACCAGAATAGGGCGAGTGAGGTGTAGAGAGAGAGAGAAAGAGAAAAAATTGGGAAAAATTGAGCGATAGAGAGAGAGAAAGACAGAGAGTGAGCTTGCTTTGGTGGACTGAGATGTGACATAGTGTTGATGATGTTTATGGCGTTGTGGGATGGTCGGAAGGAGGTAAGGATAGTTGGCGATGACAAGAAACAGAGGAAGAAGGGAAAGGGGAAGGATGAGGAGGAGGGTTGGGATGAGGAGGGGTCGATTCCCAAATCGCTACACAACTCCTTTTTGCAATATCAACACCCCACCGACGTTCCGCGACAGTTCGTTTCGCAACAGGAGCAAGAGTCCACGGTCGCGCTTTCTTGGTGGTGAGGTTTTTTCCCGTGGTTTTGCTTTGCGCACCGTCACCGGTCAACCCTGCCCACCTTTTCAGCGGCCCGCGGACGTTCAAAATCGGTGGGGGGAAGGGGGTGGGGGGTGTGTGAGGGTGAAAAAAGAAGGGGTTTTTTTTTGTTCGTATGTTTGCGCCCCACTCGCACTTTTGCCGTGAGCTGGTGGTGTTGCCTTCGATGTTTTTCCCGTGTTTTGCACCTACTCACCAAGCCGGGCAAAAAAGGCGCCAGGACAATTGTCCCGCTTTCACTCTCGCACGCGTGGTTGTATTTTTCTTTTCCGGTTTTTATTTCCATGCCCTCATCCTCCCCTTCGTGCCCCTCGTACAGCCTCTTTCTTGTTCCACTTTCTCTCTCCCTCTCTCTCTCTCTCTCTCTCTCTCTCTCTCTCTCTCTCTCGCTATCTCGCCGTGTAAACGGTTTTACGTCGCACATCCTTCGCAAAAACCAAACTATCAGGCGGTTCCCAAACACTTCGGGTTTTCAGCATACGCTGCACGCGCCTTCGCCTTCGACGAAAACCAACATTATCCCTCTTTTACGGCGGTTCCGTCGCAGTAACCCCAATTCTAACCGAACAGTAGGGGTTTTTCTCCCTCGGTTTTCCCTATCGATTCCCACCGTCGGCATCGCTTCGGCGAGCCAGTTCCGCCGTGTTCGTTCGCGCGTCCTTTGTCCGCGGGTTTCTTTTTCCACTTTCTGCCGCTGTTCGTCGTTTGCTTCGCTGCGGCCCCGGCCCTGTCGTTGTCTCGCTCTGCTACGCGTGCTGCAATGCCTCTAGCTGCTCTCTTCTGCTGTGCCTCGTGTGCGCGCCCCGCCGACAGCGGCCGCTCCCTCGAACAGGACACCAAACCGCCAGGACCAACCAACCTAACCAAACCCAAAATGTACACCGCAGCCCAACCCAGCCCGGTGGCTTGCAGCTCGGTTCCCCGTCTGCCCTTCCCTACCCAACCCGCCCCTTCGTTTCCGAAACTCCACACTCCTAGCCTGCACACAGACACGCGCGAACGCACACACACCGTGCACAAGCCAGACGAACAGGAGGAAAAGCGTGATATTTTATGCGCTAACAGTGACTATTTAGCTTAACAAGAGCAATGTCCCCCTCGTGCCTATTCGCATCCGGCCCATTGTCGAGCACATTAGAGCGCCTTAAATTATGTGACCGTTTTGCTCCGCATCCACTGTGCTTCATCCGCTTCAGCTGTGCGACACCCGCGATGACGTACACGCAGCCTGCCGGCGTAATGGGGCCCGGTTGTTAATTAGCAGCGCCCCGCGCTCAAAACGAGGAAGCTGCGTTAGGCCGCTCATTAACAAACTCTCCTGGATTGCGTCGCAAGTACACCGACCCACGCTGTGCTGCCTCTGGACGTCACACTAGACGGACCAGGGCGGCTCATTTTAACCCAATTCGTGGAGGGTGGTTATTTTTGGTGGCATCACGCGCCTACGTTCCCCGGGGTAGAAGTTGGTAAAAAGAGCGAAAAAATGATACAGGAGATGACAGGAGATAATTCACTTTCTTTCAACGGCTTTTTATTTGAAAATTGTACACATGGCGTTAATTTCCATCGTGGTAAGAAACGCCATTGTGCATTGCGTTTATTCGGGACCAACCTTTAAATGCACTCTATTTAATAAATTTGTTAAAAATGGACATACAAGCATGTTTTACATGCGCCAGGTAGGAATTTGAAATTTAGGGTAATACAATAGCCCCCTATCACAACTGGGCGGTAATATGTTCCTGTGCACTAGCGCAAGGACTAACACAGTAATATCTAATTCAATGAAAGCCAGAAATGGCAGGCCTAGACCTAGTTGAGGTTGTTGTGCCAAGAAAGAAAAAGAAGTGGTACAATAGCTCACAATAGCCTTGCACTATATTTCATACAACAATTAATATGTCTGTATACGGCGCGGAATTTTTAACTAATAACCTTTCCATATTTTATTAAATTGTTCAAATAACACAATAATTTAATTTAAAGAACGTTTGCACTCCTGCTAGAATAGAAACTTCGAAGAAATAACGTTTGAGCTGATAACTACCTCTACCGTCTGTTGTACAACCTAGCTCAAAATAGTAATAGTAATACACACTACGCTAAAAAAACAACAATTTTGATAATTTTGTTAGGAACAAACATATTTCTGAAATTCGGACGATAATAAAAGCAATACAATTATCAATGTACTGTCAGTCTATTGCATTTGTCTAAAAATGCATTTTGTCGCTACTACCAATAACAAATACATTCAGATTCATTACAATGGGATAAAAATGCGAAAAGATTGTTTAATACAAATTTACCTCATTGTAATGAATTGTAGTCTATTTCTCATCAAAAATATAAAGCCTTAGCTATAATAGCTAGCCTAAGCATTAGAAAGTGGTAGTAACGCTGTAGTTGTCTTCCTTCATCCCAGTAGTTTGCAATGTCCACTAGCCTTCAGAAACATAACATTTGCCGTATCATAAGATAATGTTTTGAAGTAGACAGGTATGAGGAACAGAAGAAGTTTGCAAAAAACAAGCATCATACATCAAACACACAGTAAATCGAAATTGTAATGAAACATCGATTTTCAAGAAAACCCTATTCACAAATAACAAAAATCCTCAAAATGGGTTATAAAGACCAACCGCGCTCCAGCTAGTGTTCAACGGTGAACGGTTTACTTGCCTCCATTAATGTGTGTGTCTGTATTTAGGTTTGCTTGCGAGGGATCTTCGCTGCTGAGACGTGATTAGTATTAGTCATTAGTTGAAAAATACGGTTTGTTGCCCTTTTGGGGACGTTTAGCACCAAGCGAATGCCACAGGGCAGCTCATCGCTGTTTTATTTAATTTTGATATTTTCGGAACGGCAGCCCATTGTGTCATGCGCTCCCGACCCGGTCCCGGGCGCTCGTGGTTCGTGTTTTCCAGCGGGAAAATGTAGGGGTGCGTTTGGGAGCGTGGAGATGTCAATAGCAAAACCAAAAGAAAAAAAAAACGACTCCAGAGGAAACCCGGCCACAAAGAGCTAAGGATGTAGTACGTTTAATTTAGGTGATTATTTTATCTTACTTAGCTTAGTGGCCGAAAAGGTAATATGCCTCGGAGCGGGTTACACGCGGACGGCCCGTGGATTAACCGTCGAGGCTTTTTGGCGGTGGTGTGAAGCCAGCATTCCGGGTACGGGTGTGGCTAAAGCTCTCGATACCGATGGATTATCCGCTTTCACGAACTGCAAACCGACAAACCGGACGGAATTCGTGATCTAAAAGCAAAGAAAAATACATCTACTAGCGAACAAATAAACACACACCCTACCCTAGTGGCAGCTTTACTAAATCATTGCTTGTAAATAATGTAAATAAATGAGGGCTTAAGGCAGCTTAAACGCTCATGAGGCCTTTACAGTTGCTTTCAAGAATGAAAAAAAAAAACACACACACACCCAACATACAAACAAGTCTAAAATACAACAGCTACTACGAAAATAGAGAAAATGCGTGCGGACAAGCTCTCGTACAGCAGAGTGCAGTACACGCGCATGTATATCGAGTACGGACCACGAAAACGTTCTGATGCACAGCTACATACAAAACATGCGCTGCGCGTGTCCACCCTTTTCCCGATTTGGGTGTGCTGCGAAAAGTTAATGATATTTTTCTTGCACAGCGCCTCCGTGCTCAATCGCGCTCGCTGCGATGTCTCTGTGTGTGTTTTCGTTTTTCATTTTTCTGCGATTGCCCTTCACCCCGCTTCCATGTCATTTTATGGCACGAGAGAGAGCGAGAGAAAGAGAGAGAGATATATATACATATATATAGAGAGAGAAAGAGAGATAGAAATAGAGAAGGAGAAGGAGAGAGATGGTGCGGGAATAGAGGGTGGTGCACGATTTTGCACCACTGCCGTACGTAAATTCATTCCCCGTTCGGAGCCGTTCGGAGAGTTCACTACAAAACGATGCATCGTGGTATGCTGCTTGCTGCATCTTGCATGACTTGCTCGTGTCCGCGTGTCGGTTGCGCTTCAGTTCTAGGTCTACGGCCAAGACATTGTACAAACCGTGTTTGCCACGGTGTTAGCCGCCTGCGTGGTTTATTTTTAAAATCTTGATACCCATCGCACAGCTGCCTCGAACGACTGCAACTGCGAAGGGAGAGGCAAACGGAACAAACTACCCACCGAATTTTCCTCGCCGACCGTGGCGGCGTACGCCTCCCATACCGATTGTAGACGATTGTGTGGAAAGCCGTACGAGTGCTGCTGGGGTGCGGAAAAACGACATCAGTGGCGATGGAAATTAAAAAAAAACAAAACCCGATCCCTCGCACCATAAACCCTTTCATACTTCCGCCGTGCGTCTATCGCACTGAGATTTTTATCCGCACAAATGATCAACTTTACATCGTGCCATATGTTCTGGAGGAACGGCTCGTGGTACAGAACATGTGGTGGTTAAAATAATTACGCTATACCGGTGCTACCGTTCAATAGATACTGACTATGTTCATTTTAAGCGTAGTTTTTTGTTCATTTTTACAAATCTAAAAATAATGTAAAGTATAATTGTTACAGTTACGAGAGATTTCAATACAAAATTCTATTCTTAACAGTTGGAAAACTTCAGGGACCTCACACGACTCGCTGTAGTCCGCGCAATCTTAAAGCCACCTTCTAATTTGTATCGATTTCATGAACCTGATAATGTTAATGGACTGGCCGTACAATGTAGCAATAGGTATTACCCGGCGTTACATCACGTAAAAAGTTTCTAACGAAGACAACCATAATACCTTTGTATTTTCACAAAGAATTATGATAAGTAAAATAATACAATAATATATACGCTGATAACAACATTAACTAACATAAACTGATCGGATGCTATTGGTGCTCTAGTTGAGTTACAACAGGATAGCTTATTTTTCCATTCCATTACGTTACCTTCCATGATTGAGTTTGGTATCGTTATTACTTATAATTTTTGTTTGCAATTTTTTCTAGCCATTGAATTTTTTTGTTCTGGTATTTTTTTATAACTTGTTTGTGTTGTTCTTATCGCGGACAGATCTATTTATACCACCAAAGCCCGGTAGTGTATTCTTGATATAGGAAGATCGTCCAGACGAGATTTTTGGAACTGATTCATGTCGCCGCTACTACTACACCACCGGTCCGGTCTCATTTTATTGGTCTTCGCTCATCCAGTCAGCTTTTTTTGTGCCCATTTTTTAAACAAATTGAATTGAGTCACTATTATTGTGACTGTGTTATTGGTTCGTCACTTTTATTTAATATTGCTTCGAACATATTAGGAAATACGTTACCAATTATTTATAAAATAACTGAATTTATTTATGAAATAACTTATATATTCCGATGGCACAAATCAAGCGGATAAGCAAAACTGATCAATGTCTGTCCATATTTTCATTGGTACATAATATCGTGAAGCGGATGCAGACCTGCCATTTTTGAAAAGTTTTAACACATAGTTCACCTATATTGGTATAAAAACCCGATTTGTTTCGAATTTGACGCTTCCTTAACAATATTATACCATCTGAGCTAATTCTAATCTAGTTCCATCAAATCTTCAATGGTGCTTTTCAAGTGATCAAAAAAGATTATTATTTATAAATTTATGGAAAGAGCTTGGGCAATGTTCATAACATTAGAATAATTTATCAACTGATTGCATTAGGGCAACCATTAAGTAATTACGCATTATGATACCACGTACTTTGTAGGAATAGAAGTTGTAGAAAGGTAACATTTTGGGCTTGGTTGCTAGTAAAAAAATCAGTCATTACTGCCTCGTGTTATTACTTCTATTTTATGAACAACGAGGACAGAAATACGCAACGTTTCTTTCATGTTCCAAAACAAATGGATTAATCTACTTTGGTTTCATTGAAACTGTCCATACTGTACAAATATTGCACCGCTGAATTATCATTGTTGAGTATTCTTACATTGTTGAGTATTATATTATCTTGTATTTTTGTCTGAAAGGTTTTAATCAGTTTTGCCGTTTTAAAGTTGTTGATAATGTTTCAAATCGCGTAAATTCGAAATCATGCCAATAAATGAAATGATTTTCTGATATGTTATATTATGTTCGAATAGCACGCGCTTTTTTTTACATTTAACAATGTTTTTCAAACTTCTGAAAAATGCTTGTCGTTTTGTAATAAGCCATCTTCTTGTTCTTGTATAAAGCCTTTCATCAGATGTTTTGGCAGACGGTTCGGATGCGAAATGGCAAACATGAATATCCAAGAAGCTAAAGTTATCTTTGCAAATAATCTAAACGGGATAAGGATACACGTTTATGTAAATGGTTAGGCGGTAAGTAAAATGTGTTCGGGTGAGAATGACAAATGGAGCTTGAAATTATAACTCTAAATATTGTCTTTATATAACAAAAAACTTTTTATATCACGATAATGAATAAGGAATCGGACATCGCACTTATTTAGTATATGGGCTGTTTGAGAGGCAACCCAATGTGGTTGCTGTGATGGAATGTGCTAAACACTTTCATCCATAGCATTGCGGTATGGGATTTGCGACAGCATAGTGCTTCGCATGCTGCAACTATGTTCAAAGAACGTGAGACGTACGTCGCGACGCTAGTGCAAGATGTACAGTGTAGGTCAAATGCGCCCTACGATAAAATTCACGACGGTTTTTTTTATCTAAAAAGATATGCACTGGTGGGGTTGACTAGGTAATAACGAACATTTTTGAGAAATTCACTGGATGTAGTGGTCTCATGTAAATATGGTTTTATTCTTGTCGATTAAAAGAGTATTTTTACCAACTGTTCAAATAGCTTTGTTTTGTGCTTAACAATTTTTTCAGATACGTTTAAACTCATTTTGTTTTCACATAAAGCATGGTTCTTTCTTCAAAAATTTGGTTGGTTGAACAGTGACCATATATTCGAGCGAATGAAAAAAGAACAACTTTTTTAGTACGTTTTGTAGGCTCTCTCTCATTCTCTCTCCTTCTCTCTTTCTCTCTCTCTCTCTCTAGCTCACTCTCACTCGCTCTATTTCTCTCTCTCTGTCTCTCTCTCTCTCTCTCTCTCTCTCTCTCTCTCTCTCTATCTCTTTCTTTACATATATATCTCTATTTTTTATTCATTACAGTTTCTCGGGTGTGGCGTATCCTTGAGAAGATTTGACCGGCTCATCAGATTTAATAGGAAACGCAGCAATCTCGATCGATCGGTAGAAAGCGATACGAACAGCTCCAGAAATTCGGGGTCGCAACCGATTGAAGGTAAGCTTCAGGAACTCGCTCGAGGAAAACAAATAAACAAACAGTACAAGGACATGGGGCATCTGCAGCCGAACACCGAAACCGAAGTGATTCGGGTTGGTTTTTCAAGGAGACATCCGTTCCCCGCTTCTACCTTCCGACACCCGTCCCCACTCGTTTCCATCACCATCGTCGGGACATTCATCGTCGACGATGCGGCAAATTATCTCGAACAAGGAAAAATCGACATTTTTTCTGTTGCTCTCGCTTGGGCACCCGAACTCCTCGTTTGCTCTTCTTCCTCGCAGGACCGATTACCGCGTGGTACGGGCGCAATAAAGGAGATTTGAGGCGAACCAGCAAACACGCCAGCCCAGCGAAATTTTACGGTACCTACTGGCTAGGACTGGATCAATTTTCCGTTTCCCTTCATTCGTATCGACAGGCATTGGAAGGCTACCGAATTGTGGAATGTACACGTACCTGTGATGTACGAAAGAATGGGAGAAACAAACTATCCCATACGCTAGCGACGATAAGCCGGCCTACTGCCCCGGCTGCATGGGGACACCAGATGGGCCAATAAAAAAGGTAAATTAAACCATTGTACCGGCGGCACCCAGAACCCTCGGCAATTACCACCACCTAGCGTGCGATAGTCCTTAGCGAGATGTCCCGCCGTGATAGCTCGAGTACGGAATGTTGAAAGTGCAACAAACCCTACCTGAACTCAACATTTGCCACAGTTTGCCCAATGCATCCAAATTTCGACGCTCCCTTTCCAGAACCTTCCAGGCGCTCATTGCTTTACCTGGAAGTCGAATAGCATCGTAAGATGAAAGGCAACAATATCTTTATCAACACCATCCTATCTAACCTCGGCTGCGGAGCTGGTACAAATAAAACTAAATTAAAATAAAACCTTGAAAACCAATGCACCCGAGAGAAGATGCAGCTAAAGAAAATGCGACAAAGCATGACTTTCTCGGCGCGCAATAGGAGCGGAGCAAAGGGCAGGCAAACGTCAAAGATCCCTGCGTTGGAAAAACCACCTGGAAGCGGACTGAATATCTTGATCGATGCACTTCTGTCCCGGCCCGCAGCAAGGGAAGCAAGGGCATGTACGACATGCACGCAATGGTATGCGAGAGTATAGAGCGTAGGAAAAACGGCATCGGGGAGGGTGAAAACAAATAGACACTGTGGTGAGTCAGGGTAGTAAAGGGCAGAAGTTTCGCAGATGAAGCCGTAACGAAGGTCTATTGAAAACGAACCAACGAATAAAAAACGAAAGGCAGGAATGGCATGGAAATAGAAAAAAATAAAAACCATCTCCCAAATACGATGGCAACACATGGGTGAGAAATATTTCCTAGATAATGAAACATGTATTGTTAGTAAAACTATTTTGA
This sequence comes from Anopheles dirus, assembly GCA_000349145.1. NCBI lineage: Eukaryota > Metazoa > Arthropoda > Insecta > Diptera > Culicidae > Anopheles > Anopheles dirus. The sequence continues at coordinate 45,440 of KB673479.1, forward strand.
AATAATTGAGCTGTTTTGCCACGACCATCCTGCATTGCCGTCGTTCGTGGTCCACCGTCTGCCCGATACGCCAGGTGTTGTGCAGGCGTTGTGCGCGCAAGTAACGTAATGCGAAGTAACATAATAAACTAAAATGCTACCATACAGCAGCGTCTACATGTACATGTATAGCGCGCAGGAGCGGAAACTGATACTATCGGCAAACGCAAGCTAGGCGAATCGTTTCGAGAACCCATGAGCATTTGCAAGAAGAGCAGAAACAAAGGGAGAGAAAAAAACACACAAACACACACGTACACATGCACAAACGGAGCAAAATGGAAACCGAAAGAAAAACCCACGGCAACCAAATCTCGGTGGCCAGCTCGGCTTCCGGCGTCCGGGGGGAAAGAAGACGGGCGGGCCGGGTTTAGGATGGGTGCCGGCCCGAAAGCTAAAACCATTACAGCCAGTGAAAGGAGGTGATTTTTTGTTCTCGGTTGTACCGCTTGTAACGCGAGCGAACTGAAAAAATAAACACGAAACAAAGCAAAAATGTGCAACTGGGTAAAAGGATTCCCGCAAATCCAAAATCCAAAGTGGGCAACAGCCATCAGGACGAAAGAGACGAATGCGTCCCCGTGTCATAAGCGGACCGAGACAGACGTCTAAAAAGTGAAATAGCACCAGCAGTCGGGAGAAAAGTACTACCGAAATCAAGATACTGGGGTGAGTAAGACAAGATGTAGATACGGAGCGGAATAAAAAAAGGTGACATTATGTTACCGATTTCGGGCATACCAGCGAAGCCTGGGATAAGCTGACAGACAATGCGGCTGTCAATGTGGTAGTTTATTTGCTGGCAACCGCCCATGTAAGAAAATCTTCCACCCTGGGCAACCCCGGGGAAACCATATCGTCTCCATTCATCACGTCGGGAATGTCCTGGTGCTTGCGTGCGTGCGAGAACGCGACGGCGTAGACCGAGACGGACGATAATGTACCATACCTCCACTGCTGAAGCGATCGGCCGAAGTGCCACGGCGAAGGACGATGCTCGGTGCGCCGACGCAACTGCCGGGACGTGTGCCGAGCGAGGAGTCAACCCAAATCGCGGACCAAACCCACCTACCAGCCGACGTTGGCGACTTTTACGGGTAGCACTATAGATGTAGCTGTACGCTGTGCGATGCTCGTGAGCAACCCAAGCAACGCTGTTTCCTTGCGAGGAAGATGTTATGTGCAAGCCATGCGAAAAAAACGCTGGCAGTAGGGGAGCTTACCGTTATCACTGGGATTCGCTTATAGATGTTTGTTTAGCTGACCAACTTTATGTCAGTAGGAGAGATACGAATCGTTGGGTTTGGAGAGTTTCACTACCACCAGCTCGCCGACGCACTGCTACGCTCCGATCAATCCCCGGTTGCGCATATGATCCCGAAATGGCCAAGATCGATCGTTTTTCTTGTTGGTGTCCGGACACTTGTTTACCGCATGATTGATCTCGCATGAACCTTCCCGTCGCTAACCTTTTACTTTCCACGCATAAGCATCCGCGAATGAGTCTGTTTGCATGTGGAATTAATTTTCAGTTTTGGGTCTCCCTTATTTAAGCGAGTTACCCGTGTCATAGCTATACGTATTAGCACTTTGGTAGAATTTTCCTTGTATCCACCTGATTTCGTGCACTTTTCTGTTTTTTTTTTTGCTTCAGTCTTTATTGTTTCGATAATTCAGCCAGCCCACGAACGTAAGAAAGATTGGAGTGTAATTATTATAGGATGGAGATCCAACAAAAACCTTTGGATGGTTGTTGATTGCAATAGAAGAAGCAATAAATTACGATACCAATGTTTCGCTCCTCGTTTGGGTGGTACATGTGTTTCAACGCATTGTTTAATGATTAATCTAGAAATGATAGAGTACGTAAAATAGTCGATCAATTATCTAACAACAGCGATCTAAGAAAATATTCGCAAACAGTAAAAGTTAATTAAACTGCCTTTGTATTAACCGATATTCGTAGCACATAGACGACCCTTGCACGTTGCCTGTACAAAGCATTAGTCATGTTATTGCTATTCGATTGATACCTTGGAAGATGTGCTGTATATTTAAGTCGAATATTTATTTTGATTTATGCGATCTGGTGGTTGAACAACTTATATGAACAAAAGCAATATTCTAAAACAGTCTAGAACACCATCCATTATGGTATGTTTAGTACATCACAATCACAATTGCTTTTATTTTGTAATTTTATAACCCCATTTCGTCAGAAAGTATTCCCGTTGACTGCAGGGGAATTAACATAAAACGCGGTTCCGTCATTGGCATTCGATTGCTGAACAAACTATCGTTATTGTTAGTAGCTAACGACTACTTTTCACATACATCAACCACTCTTGTAGTTAGAGCATTGTGGAAGAATTTACTTCATAATCCTTTGGTTTTGTTTTTGGCTTGGCAATCTAGTAAAAGCGTCATTTCTGTAAGTTCTAAGTAGTTTGATATTGTATTTTGGTTAGTTATTGTTTTATTTGAGCACAATCTTTATGCGTTTCTCTTTTGTATATCAACACGTCCCAAATGTTCAATAATCTTGCGCTTTAATTGCAAAAGAAAAACTATGGTCATGGACAATTTTCAATGAAAAAAAAATAATTAGAAATAATTAGCAATCCAAACATTATTCATTGGATTGGAAACATTATTGTTCATTCTTCTTCTTCTTATCCTTTTTCTTTTTCTTTGGCATAACGACCTACGCGGTCATGCCTGCCATCGAATGGATTACTAGATCAATTTTTACCACCATAACCGGTTAGTCACGGGTAACACTGTTCTTACGAGGGTAACACTGTCCAAATGGGATTGTTATACCAGTTCTGCCATGTAAAACCCGGCATTGCCTTCACAACACCACTTATCTTATCTGACATGTCTATTTTTTATGTTCTATTACATCCAAAATATGTATGAAACCTGATGATTTAGTCTGAAAATGTAAGCAAAATAAAAAAATATGAAAAACAGCATTTCTTGTCTTGTGAGAATATGTCATAGGTATTTACGGATTTTCATTTTTGTAACAAATTGTTCTACTCTTGTTGTGCGGAAAACTAAAAAAACAGCAATAATAGCGCTTCTCATGAATTGTGTTACACACAAATGCTGACCAGACTGTTTTGTTGTCTATACGCTTGTCTGGTCTCTTGAAGGTAGTTTAGAGTTGCATAAATCCATTGCAGAAGCAGGATTGAATCAAAGTCGGCTCTCACCTCACTATACGACACCGTTTCACTGATGGAGAATTTGAGTATAAGAGCGGATTAAACCGTATGGGATGCGGATCGGCAAGGAGGATGAAATAGTGTTCCAACCCTGGTCAGCCGTGGGTAGGATAAAACTGATGACAAAAAAAACATAAAAAAAACTGTGGAGCGTTCCGCTGCGTTTTGTCGGCACTGAAATCGAGATTGTCCCGTTCGGGGGTCGTCTTAGTCTGCGCCTTGGAATTCTCCCCCATTTCTCCGCACCGAACATACCGACGGCCGGTGCCTTTCTCACATTCCCTCCATTCGCACCGTGACCCTTACCATTTTAGCTATGCAAATAAAAAGGCCCGTCCCAACATCATTAGGTATCGTTAGTAGCAGCATAAATAAATATGTACTATCTCCACCAAGTTTGGAGCTCAGAAAGAAACGATAAGAAGGCAAACGACTCGTCGGAAGGACACTGGGTGTGGGGAGTTAATATAGGTGGGGAGTTTTCTGGAGACACATATATACATGCACATTTATATACTAAGGGACTTGGCGGCAGACCTTGCTCTCTAAAACTGAGAATAAAGCGCCTCCATTTTCATGTTCGGTCAACTCTCGTAGCGATGTTCTCGGTTCATGGGGTTGAAAACGTCCATACCACCCTTCACCATCTCATTGCTTTCCACCACCAACGTACCCCACCACGTCGTTGGTTTTAATCGTTGCCAACTTCTCACGCTCACTCTGTACGTACAAGAGAGCGAACGTAAAAAAAACTGCGCTTTCGGCAAGAATCCTTTTTGAATCCTTGATCCTTGACATGGATAGTAGATGGGAGATCCGTTTACGGTGACGGTAGAGAATGGTGATAATGGAGACGGGGAAGGGGGTATGGAGGGAGGAATGAGCAGAAGAAAAGGGCATTGCAAGATTAAGAAACGAGAAAGTTTACGCTGCGCACGACAGCTGTGCAATAAATAGTGTTACGGGTGCCAAAAGCTGGAAGATCGCTTCGGTTAACCGGTTTTCGTTTTTTCGAGCTCAGGTGTATCGGGGCAAGGATTTCTTACAAATGTTCTATTAGTCCCCTTGTCCTCTGTTCATCCTATCTCTTTTATTATGTATACCTCATACTGTTGCTTTCCAATCGTTTCTCGCATGATCGGTATCTGATATTTCTCTGTGTCTAAAGCTTTGATATATGAACGTTACAAAAACGCTCATATCGAGGAGGTTTAACAACTAATATTTTGGTATTAATTAAAGGTATCTGGACCTGTATTACTTTCAGGAAGTGCTATAATATATAAAAGTGACAATTTAAATGTAGAGCGAAATATACTTGCTTCTTCTTCGTATATTCGGATGAAGTCGATGTATTGTATCTTCCTGTGCTTTACTACCGTCTCTAATGATTACAGGCTTACTGTTCTGATTATTTAGAGGCGGGCATATCTTATCGTAGATGTTTTAAAATGCATATTTCAAAGGTTGTTTTTCTATTTATTACTCTTCAGTGTAATGTTTATTATATTAGCGAACATGAAAGCGACTAGCTGAGATTAGGTTCAAGTCTACCTGCTACCCAGAAAATTATAAGACAAAATCATACAGCATCTTCAGATATGTATCAGAAGCGAATAAGTACAATTCAAAAATCGTAGACTCCGACGAGCTAAAAAACAAAATTTTTGTTGAAAGCAAAGAGAGTTCGCATATAGATGAAGTTCGCAAGAACTTCGAAGAGTTCGCATATAGATGAAAAATGTGAACCAGCTAGTTTCCAGTACAGAATAGAAATATAACAATTATTATCTCAAAACACGGGTTAGGTAATACCAACTATTTCAATTCTCTATCTACTATTTTTATTTCCACTGATTGTCACGAATGTACATCGCTTCCAACAATTTTCAGTCAAATAAGTTATACATGGTCAGATGCGGAACAATCTGCAGTAATAATAGTTGTATTTTTCAATTTCAGGGTTTCCTATTGTTAAAAAATAGTAAAACAAATTAAACTTTTCTAATTCCATGGGGTTTTATAGCTAAATAATTCGAATACCAGGAACATAAATTCGTCTCCTTGGGCGATTCCAGTAGACGGCGACAAACAATATGAAGGGAAATATAGAGTAACGGACAAATTGATCAAATCGCTACACAACAAGCATCAAAATAAAACAAAATTAAGGTATAGGAACTAGCTCAGTTGTCTGGCAAATAAAAATATTCTAAAAAAGATTGAAAAAATGAAGTTCTAATTTTTAATCAGTGTACGACCACTACATGTTCTTATTACATTCGAAATTATATTATTTCTGCGTAATTTTTTCGTATAGTTTTTAAGGTTTCCCAAATTTTGTTGTCGACAGATTTTTACTTGAGGAGGGCTGGGGAGAAAACGGTAGGGAGCGGGGTCATAAACTCAACGTATTATAAAACTAGAATAAATAGCGCACAACTGATGAAAATTTCAACCAAATCGTTCAATAATTGCCAAAAATAGCCTTCTAGGTGTCAATTGACACCTCTGTTTGCACGAAAGGAGTAACAAGTTGTATCTCAGAAATTTAGAATAAAAAATAAAAAAAATAAAAAAAAAACTATGCAAAATATAAGACCTTGGTTGAAAATCGTTTGTCAATATCTCTAACCGTTTTTGAGTTATCTAAGCTCAAAGTTGAAAAAGTAAATTGAAACCTGATCTGTCCGTTAGTGTTAAGTTCAAGCGAAATTATAAATTAAGATTATAAAGATTATTGTCACAGTGAGCAGTTACATAGTATAGGTTAGACATGGGCATTATGATTTCTTTTGAGGAGCGGAGTTGATCCAGTGTGAATCACGAGTGAGCGATGATTCCTATGATCACTTAATTTCGGAAAATCTGGTGTATGAAACAGATTTTAACACGCTCGGGATTCAATCCTGAAAAATACTTAGTAGATTTCCTTACAAAAATATAGAAGACACCCAACAGGAAGCAAACTTGTAAGCTTCCCCTGCTACCATTACAAAATGCAATCAATCCGGAATCAATATGCATGCTACCAGTACAAAATGCGTTCGCAAGTCAATTCCGGAATTAATTTGTCTTACTACTAGTACAAAATGCGCTCACGAGTCTACTCGGGAATGATCCATGTGAACCCTCTTTTTTAGCGGCAGCTTGCAAATGAAATTAAATGTTTCTCAAATTTCTTTTTTTAACACTCAGAACAAGTCTTTTTTTTGCTTTCAGAGGTTAGCGGAGGAGAGCGTTCACTACCCGATAGAAATGAATCAAGTGAATAATATGATTTCGATTCCTTTTTGCCATGTCTAGCTCAGATACATAACGCATTGTTTTACACACCACGGGTTGGAGGTTCGAGACTTAGATGTGCGGTTGCACCGTGGATGTTCTTCCGTAGCCAGCTCAGTCAACTAAGACGATTGTCTTAGCAATTAGTCTTATTGTTAGCAGCATATGCTGACACAATGAAAACAAGAATAGCCAAACATATTGTGTATGTATTATCATGTTCGCAATCTTCTTGCAATCCTTCTGTATATGAATAAAGTTGTTTTTTTTTTCTTTCACCGCACAATAACCTGAAGTAGGTTTAAGCCTGCCCAGTTTGACATTCATTATTTTTTTGTACCCTTGACCTGAATAATTAGAAGCACTGGAACTTAACGGGCACTTATACTCGACCGTGAAGCTTGGCATCCCGTCACTTTCGCTGAAGTTTCTTTCCAATCACTGACATCATGACAGACACTTCAGCACAAACAGACACTTCCCACATTTCAGCACTTTCCAGCACTAGGGCAACCAATGGTCATTCTGTCACATTTGGTGTTCACTATCTATTTATATATCTATCTATCTATCTATCAATCTATCTATCTATCTATCTATCTATCTATCTATCTATCTATCTATCTATCTATCTATCTATCTATCTATCTATCTATCTATCTATCTATCTATC
>KB673479.1:74401-85486 GCA_000349145.1 Anopheles dirus
AAAGCGATCGCCGTACCCCTCCTCGCGACGTCAACATTAGATAATACATTGTATCCTGGAAGCGCTAGATCCGAATAAAATACTTCCTGAAGAAATATTATATCCAGATCCAACGTCCTGATAAATGTCTTAAGAGCTTCCCATTTTGTCGTGTTGGATATAGTATTGATGTTAATAGTAGCTATATTATAGCTACTATTAACACCGATGCCTGAAGTATTATTTACTCCATCCATCACGACAAAATTCAGTTAAATGTGAGTGTAGTGGTGAGTCGCTTACGAGGGCGACCAGGCTTTCGCTTAGTCACATTCGTAAGGCTGTGTGAGGACGAAGTCGAGGCGTCACTCTCGATATCGGTAATTGTGTTTCGCTTACGTGTAGCAGCAAGCATTTCGTCCGAGGAACGGGTAGGAGTGGGAATGGGCAGGACATCGAGCGGAGCTTTGAACACGGCTGTGTTCACCAGCGGCTTTGGTGTCTCGGCATTGGTGGCAGCTACAGCGGCAGCAGGCTCGGTGCTTGCCCCAGCAGCAGCAGGGGCAGGAACAACGGAGGCGGCGGCTGCGGCGGCTGCGGTGGCTGCGGCGGTAGAAGCGGTCGCTGCAGGAGCGATAACAGCCGTAGCGCCATCGTCGGTTGTAACATCAATATTATCGTTAAAACCGAAAGCTGGCTGGTCGAAACCATCCCATCCTCGTGTAATTTACAATACAGTTTATCAGATCAGTTTAGTATTTTTCGGTTCGATCGTAATAAAAAAAAACAGTACCCACTCTTGTGGTAGTGGTGTGTCTATAGCACACCTGACTTAGCGTCCTGCGAACTATCGCACATGTACCCTCTGCTCGAATTGATGGGGATGAAGATCAAGCTATTTCGTTCCTTCTATCCTTCCTTGCAGATGAACATAGTCGATAAACAACTTGAACGCATGTTAAACCTTCTCAAGACGAGCCGCTGTAAGCAGTTCTTTGCGTAATGCCGCAAGTGAGAGCCAAATGAACACAAGGCTGATGGGTGAACTTGCGCGCCACAAATGTTGTCAGGCAGCATCGCGCTTTTCACAGTGAGCATCAGGCTATGCTGCAAAATTAGTTATACTCAATTTTCGTGCATTATGAAGCGTTTTATATATGCTTAGCTACCATGCAATATGATTCCTGATTGGTTTTATAAATATTATTTGTAATTTTTTACATGTTTTATGCGTATCATTCTAAATAGCATTCAAACTATTGCCAAATATGTCATTCTAAAACAAATGACATCTGTTTCAGTACATGTCTACATTGTCCGGCCTTTATGCTCGTCTTCTACTGTACTTTGTGTCGAAAGGGTCCAAACATCGTTTACTCGTCTAGTTGGCCGTAGATTTATTGGTGCGTCTTCGTATGCTCTCAGGATCTCTGGAAGTTTGTCGCTTCCATGCACAGGTATCTTTTATGGCATCCGTCATTTCCAACTACGTTGCTGCTCCTTCTTTATTGACGAACTCCTTTACTCCTTTAATTGCTAACTGCTGTACTGCTATTGGACGTAGAGGCTCACTACTCAAAGCTATGGAACTCCTCTTACCAGCTGTTCGGGGTTTCCCTCCCAGTTGCTTTCTTTCGTTCTCGGCTCCATAATATTTTTTCTACCTGATCCTCCTTCTCCGTTCCTTCGTTGGTCCTGAGATAAAATTGTTAAGCTCAAAAGCTTATTTGTTAGTTAGAGGATAACATCGTTAAACTGTAAGACAATATATATTAATAAATAACAGGTGGGCTGATAATTGTTTGGCATATGATAGTTAAACACTTTTTTTTTGCAAAATTATTATTTTTTATTCAACATACATCCCTTCAAGGGTTATACACCGATTATAGCGATCTTTCAATTTTTCGATACCATTTTTGTAGTAGCATTTGTCCTTTGCCTCAAAAAAGGCCTGAGTTTCGGCGATAACCTCTTCATCCGATGAAAATTTCTTCCCAGCGAGCATCCTTTTGAGATCTGAGAAAAGGAAATAGTCGCTGGGAGCCAGATCTGGGTAATACGGTGGGTGGGGAAGAAATTCGTAGCCTAATTCATGAATTTTGGCCATTGTTTTCACTGATTTGTGGCACGGTGCGTTATCTTGATGAAACAAATTTTTTTTTTCTTAATACGGCCCGGTTACACTCGGGGTGAAACAACGTTTCTTATCGTTACGTCTTTTGAGTTTGGCGTAGTAAAATAGATTTAAATTTCTACTGATGTCTTGATTTTTGAAGAAGATGTCTTTAACAAAATAAACTTGTAATCTGCTGTGGTGTTATCCTTGTTATACAGGAGCTATGACACGATCTGACACTGGAAGTATTGTCTGGTTGAAACCAATTCTATCAGCTTGTGTTTGGTCTTGCATTTTGTTTTTTTGTATGTAATGAAAAAAAATCATGAGCCTAGTTATTTTTTTGAATATGATTTATCTATTCGAACCATTTTTTGCAATATTCTAGGTTATTAATGGATTGGAAATTGTTAGTGTGCCTGCGAGAAATACTTTTCTGATATCTGACCACTAAAGAGCGATTAAAACGATGAGATAATGCTAATTTCACAACTCTTTGCACAATATGCCACATCTATCTTTAAATATGAAAAAAGCTTGCGACAAAAACATTATTATTGCGCTATTTTCCATTTTCCGATTCCATATCAAAAATAGTTATGGACGTACCATTTATTTCAACATATCCATCCAATATATCCAGTATATCCAAAAGTCAGTCCCATTGCGAGTCAAAACAACAAATTGTATTGTGTAAAGCCATACACTTAGCTCAGTCTGTTCGGGTTCTTGTTGTTAGTTGTATGTAAGGATCTTTCCAGTAATTCTCTACCATGCTTTACTTGTTACACAATGATAAGATCTGAATGGGTGTTTAGTCCATGTGTATGATCAAAAAGCATTTTTTGAGCATTTTTCTTTTAAAAAACACGTCTAGGATGGTTGTTCATGTTTAAACTTGATCCATGTCTTAAATGCGTATGAGATTTTTGGAACTATTAATGTTAAGGTGGTAAAATGGCCGACCAGCTGCCAGTATCTCCAAACCTAGCATCAATATTTTTGGCGGCCCGATGTGTTCTGCCAATTGTGGTATGCTTTCATATGATACATGTATGGTTATCATTGCCAATACATAGTTTGAAATGTGAAAATGTTCCGAAAATGTTTCTCCCAAATCTCTGAGATATCTATCGCTAACATGAAAAGTAGACGCAAGATCATTGCCCTAATATCTCATCTCCATAGCACAATCCTTTGGGGTCTTAATAGTTTTGAATTCCCTTTCATCTGATATGAAGTAAATCAAGGTTCGTTCATCTATCATACCAAACGTATAACTTCAGTAAGGGTCACTATGGGTAACAACATTCCTTCGTCATTAGCCAACACCGCAACTGTTCATCTGTGAGAAATAGGAGAAAAGCCAGATCCCTTCTATGCGGAAAACAACATACTAACTTACTTATCAGGGGCTACAACCGCTTCGCGCTCTTGGCCTGCTGCAACAAACTCCGAAACCGCTCACGGTCGCGCGCCGTCGTCAGCCAATCATTTATCTCGGCCGTTCTGGCGAAAGAATCAACGCCATCTATCCATCTCAGTCTGGGCCTACCACTGTCCTACCTCTGTCCATGTGGACAGTCTAACAGGACTTTACGGGCTGGGTCGTCCGGTGTCATTCTACTGACGTGACCAGCCCACCAGAGACTGGCGAGTCTAATACACAATAGTGCACAATAGTGAGGCCATCGTACAGTTCATAAAGCTCGTCATTATAGCGGCTCTTCCATTGTCTTTCCACACATACGGGGCCAACAATCCTCCTGAGCATCTTCCTCTCGAACGCGGCTAAGAGTAGGGTTGTTCCGAAAAACAACAAAAATGAATAAACTTGCTTTCTTATCATTCTTAGAACATTAGCAGAAACTAATATTTTGCTGCCTCATTCATAAAGCGTTGTTTTAGAGACAGTGTCAAAGCCATGAATGAGTTACACTGGAAAGCGTTCGTATATTTGAACAACAAAACTGAGTCAATTAGCAAGTATGCAAAAGCCAAGGCACGAATTTATCTGCTATGTAATTTGCGCACTCACACTTTTCTATGCCAATTCATTTTGGTTAACTGTAAATGTATTTGGAATTATTTTTCTATTCATCCATTCAACAACGTTTATTAAACCAAATCTAAAATAGTTAAATCTCATATGACGATGGTTTCTACAGTAACCGCAGTATGAGATGTAGGGGAAGTACAAATTGGTAGGGGCAGTAACGGTTTCCATGGTGATTGTTGCAGTCCTGCACCGGTTGCCATGGCTGCCCATAGTGAGTCGGGATGAAATAAGTGCTAACATTTATATGTCGATGTGGCCGTTTTTTGGCGATTTCGTCCTTCAAACTCTCCAATAACTTGATATAGTAGTCGCTGTTAATGGTCTTTCCTTTCTCAAGATAGTCGATTAAGATTATGCCTTGCGAATCCCAAAAAATACTGACGCCATAACCTTGCCAGCTGATTGTTGTGTTCTTCCCCGCTTTGGAGCAGGTTCATCGCGGCCAGTCCTCTCGGATGACTGTCTATTGGACTTTGGAGTGTAGTAGTGAAGCCAAGACTCATCCATGGTAACATACCGACGCAAAAACTCAGATTTATTTCGCTCAAACATCTCCAAACACTGCTCCGAATCATCAACTCGTTGTTGTTTTTGGTCAAATGTGAGCTCGCGCGGCACCCATTTTGCACTGAGCTTTCTCATATCCAAATACTCGTGAACGATATGTCCAACACGTTCCTTAGATATTTTTAGGGTGCCTGTTATCTCGATCAACTTCACTTTTCGGTTGTTTTGAATAATTTTGTGGATTTTTTAATGTTTTCGTCTGTAACCACCTCTTTTGGACGTACACTGTGTTCACCGTCCTCAGTGCTCATTTCACCACGTTTAAATTTAGCATACCAATATTTTGGTTGATTTTGGTGGAGCAGTGTCCAAAAACTCTTCATCAAGCCAATGTTTGGCTTCGACTGTATTTTTCATTTTCAAAAAGCAACACTTTATCATCACGCGAAATTCCTTCTTTTTCATGATTACTCAAAACACAAAAGTCGCGTCAGACAAAATGCTCTAGACTACTAGGTTATTGTCCGAGTGCTGTCAAATTTTGACCGAGCTCGTTTCAAGATTAGTACAAACTAAAAATAATATTTATTTAAATCTACTAGCGCCATCTATGTATCAGGCTAAACAATTATCAGCCGACCTGTTATATTGAAAAAATATATAGGCACTGACAATATGGGCTCTACGGCCGTCATACTTTCAAAAAAATTATTCAAAAAATTGAATAATCAACACTAAAATTTCCTCTTACCAAATCTTTAGCAAATTTGAAGACCTGACAAAAATGTTCCCCTTCGTCAAAATGAAATCGATAAATTTAAAATAAACTGATTTTGCAGCATAAAAGCAAAAACGTTCCCATGTGAGCGAAAAAAAACGAACAAAATACAGCATTAACATTGCTCCGGACTAGACATGGCCATGGAAGGGCACACGAGACACGGGAGAGGGAAAGGGGATAGAGAGGGAGTGTTGCACTCGTTTTCGCTGCATTTTATTTCCTTCGCAATCGGAAGTTTATTGGCCTACAATTGCCAAATGAACTTACCCCAATCGGTAAAGCTGCACCGCTCGTCAATCAAGGTGGCGGTGTACAACATATAAACCCAGCCCGTTACGCCACACAGGTAGAGGGTGGGGATACGTGGTTAAGGGGGGGCCCTCGAGCCAACGAAAAAACAAAGGAGCGCCTATAAAGCGTCGATGGTGTGTTTGTGTGTGTGTGTGTGTGTGTGTGTGTGTGTGTGTGTGTGTTTGTGTGTGAGAGAGACAGCGAGAGAGAGACCGATAAAGGAATGCACACAAATGACGGAAGACCCGGTGATGGAACACAGTGAGTGTATGAGTGAAAGACGGAGAGAAAGAGAGAGAGAGAGAGAGAGAGAGAGAGAGAGAGAGAGAGCAAGAGAGGGAATAAAGCGCGCGCGTGGTGAAAAACTCTTTATAAACTGATCCGCAGCACCCGAATCGAGGGCAAACACTATCGCTTGTGAACCACCTCGAACGGGGGTGGGTGCGAGGTTCAGTGAACCGCGAAATGGGTGCAACCATCGGAACACAAACCATTCATGCCGTGCATACTCACCGCCCCCCCCCCCCTCCCTACCTCTCGTCCGGTGTGCACAGTGCATCGAAATTCCACGAAATGTGGTGTCATGATGATGGTACATTATGCTGTTTAACAAACTATGCACCCAAACATGCATATAGCATTCGGCTCCGACACCGGCGTGCAGCAATGCACACGAGCTAACGATGCACAACTGCCACCCCTGCGCTCTCCCGCTTCCAAACCTTATTGCTGCTTGCCCACCACCCCGGCCAGCTGCCCCAAACCTGCGTGAGAGAGCGTTGATGCGTTTTATAGACCAAAATGCATATGGGGTGGCTTTTTTGTTGTTCTCCTGTTCTTTTTCGTGTTGCCAACCCGCCGCGCCGCTTCGCGGCCGTCTGGCACGTTCGGTACTCGCGGAGAACAACGCGCAACCCCAGTTTGTTATGTTATTCTACCCGATGTGTTTTTATTATGCACCGCATTTCCTTTTGACGCTACAGCATTTTCCGACACACACACACACACACACACACACACATATATATATATATATATGTGTACACAACCATCACCACACTCGCATACTGTTCACTCCCGCGCCCAACACACGGTTAGCGTATCTGTTGTTTTTGATGATGGTGATTGCTGCTGCTGCTGATGCTGTTTCCGCATTTTGTCCCGGCTGTTCTGCTTCCCTTTCGCGCTTTATATTGTCCCTGCGATGAGACCGCGAGCGGTGCATATCCGATGTTCTCTCTGCGTATATGTGCGTAAGCGTGTCTTTTGAGCTGGAAGCGTTTTAAACCGGAAATTGTTATGAAGTCGACGACACCGCTTCGCTGGAATCAAGTGACGAATGCGAGCCGGGAGGCCTACTTGCTTCCTTTTCTACTTCCGCTGTTTGGGTTTCTATAAATTCCGTCGATCTTCGGTCGCGCCCGCTTGGGTCAACAGTGCCTACATATAGATGTGGTTAATACATCCCGTAGAATCCTCTCCAGACAAACCAAGTGGTGTAACAGTGAAGGTGAACGTACGACTTGCGCCGTGGTGTTCGACAATATAGTATAGAGCAATAATTTCATCAAAACTCCACGTGACGTGCGAAACGGTCCAACTGAACGGTGAAAGCACGAGTTTCCCGGGCCCGATTTTATTTCTTCTATTTCCGCGTCCCGCACCGTTAATCGCTCCGAATCGCCTCTGATTGCCGGTGGACGGCAGAATCGCGTCAACCACGTCCACCAGTCAATCAGGGCATTCCGTTTTCATCCGGGGACCAAAACAGAATGCAAAAAAAAACACCTAGCTAAAACAAACCCTAGCAGGACGTACGCTGCTACGTACGGATGCGTTGGGGGAAAAAGGATCGCATGTGGAAAAAGTCATGCTCTTTTTAGCACGGACGCAATCGTACGGCAGGATGCACCGTCACGTTCGGTTTACACCGTTCGCCTTTTTTGCCCTACAAAATCCGCCAGTATTGTTGCCCCGATCGAACGACTGCCACCACGCAGTGCACTTTTTTGTATGAAAAAAGTGTGGGTGGAGGGCAAGACTAAGAGAGGGAGGATGGGGGATGTTCAGCCAAAGGGCTTCTTCGTTGCGGTGGATGAAATTCCGCGTTTGTTATTCATTGATCCTATTTGCTCCCGCCCCACACGGCTTCCCACAAAACGGTCACTTTTAGTGACTTTTGGTTCAGTCGGTTATCATTGATGCTACGTTGGTTGTTAATTGGTTGTATATAAATAAAATATATATCTTTATATATGTATCACATATATCTCTCATCTTACCTCTTACCTTATGTTTATGAATCTCGTATGTGTATCTCCTTTTCTTTATCTTTCTCCCTAATAAAAATAAATAAATAATCCCTTCGACAAGAATAAATTATAAGAATATGGTTAAATAAAATCTCGTTGTGTAATACATACAATAACCCACGCAATAATAATGGTAGGTACAACATGGGAGTATGCTGGGTAAGAATCCTATTTCAACAAACAACGCAGGAGCTCCTCCTTTTTCACTTAACACTTATGGTCAAATGAATCGAATACTCCTTTCGTGCAAATCGAGGTGTCAATTGACACCAAGAATTCAATTTTTGCGATTGTTGACCGATTGGGCTGACACTTTCACCAGTTGTACGCTAACTATTCTAATTGTATAATCCGTTGAGTTTGTAAGCCTACCTCTTCCCGTTTCCTTTACAGACTTTCTCAAATAAAAATCCTAAAACTAAAAACACTAAAAACAACTGAAAACGAAAACGAACTAAAAACAAATCTAAGTTTGGAATCAAAATTGTAGAAATGGCGTCACTTTATATATCCCGCTGTCTTTTCATAGAGAAAGCCGCGTGCTGCTTAAAGTCAATTCCAGATACTATGGAAAATTAGGAAGACCGAAAAAACTTTGCTTCTATACAAATAACAAAATAAAAATCAATTATGTCTTGAAAAAACACAATGCACGATAAAAACGTAATTTGGATTTTTCTTGCTACAAATTTGAAACAAAAAACATGTATTTTCTAATTTTCTTCTTTTTCCTTTTTTATTTATAATGCGATACTAATTGTACAATTTAGATCGGATAATTTTGATTATTTTTGCAAATTCTGGACCACTGCCGGTGGTCCATACTAGTGCCGGTGTATGGAATACTAGTGCCCGGTGTATGGAGGTTTTTAAACCTTTGACGTCGGCGGATTTTTACTTCAGGGAGCCGGGACAGAAAACGAAAAGAAGTAGGATCATAACTCAACGGATTGTTAAACTAGAATAGTTTTTGCTCGTTTGGTGACAATTTCAGTCCAATCGGCCAACAAATGCAAAAAGTAGCCTTCTTGGTGTTAATTGACACCTAGATTTGTATGAAAGGAGTTAAAAGTTGTATTTAAGAAATTTACGCATTTTAATGTTTTCGAAAATCTTAAAAAAATGTTGCAGAAAATTAGGCTTTGGAGGAAAACCGATTGTCGATGTATCTAACCGTTTTCGAGTTATCCAAGCACAAAGTTGCAAAAGTGTCAATTGAGACGTGATTTATCCTTTAGTGTTTAGAATAGAGCATGCGTACGTTCCCATGTGCAAGATGATTTGTGATGAAATAAAGTCCTGTTTAGATTAAATGGTTGCTATGCAAATAATAAGTGTACTGGAAGTACTGGAAGTGCCGTACCAGAGGCAACTGATGTGCTTCTACAAACTTTGATGGTACTTACAATATCAAAACAGCATCCAAGGCCCATATAACATATTCCGGCATATTAATGTGAACGGGAAAGCCTGTTATTATGGCGAAACAACCAAAGAAAACGATTAAATTTACTTGCTTTTCAATAAGGAAAAGTGCGGGCTAGATTATTGTCCACGGTATGGTGCTGTTCGAGATTTTTCTTGATTTTCACTCCATGCTTTAACTGCCAGCCTTCAGTCGTGAACAGGTTGTCTCGCAGCTTTCGTGTGTGACCGTGAGTAGCTAACGAACACTGCAGAGGGCGTGCAGCGGATTCGCCAGCGTCATCTATCGGTAGACATATGCACGCCTCTTGCATACTATGTAGCATGAAAGCGAGATTTTTCGCGCAACTTAGCTCGCCGCTCGATTTTTCACATCGCAGGAGGAAAAGTGATGATACTTGATAACTTCGGAAGCAATTGATGGTAGGTGATGCTAATTCATCCAACTGAAAACGAATGAAAATAATAGTAGTCCTTATTATTGCTGTACCGGTCCTTCAGAACATGTAACTGTGAAAAATAAAACAAACAAGAAAGAAAAGTTTGAATTTACAGTGAAAACGAACGTTCGAAACAACCTACGCTCCAAACAGCCTATTCGTTATACTCATCCGTCTGCAATCTGACCAGCAGCTTAGAATCCAACTCGCCGTGGGGAGTTCAATGCTGGAATCCACTGACAAGCAGTGAACCGGTTCACTAGCGTGACCTTCTGGCGAATTCGGGGCGCTTGGTACCGGGAACATCTTGAAGACGGCCGATCCTACGTCGGCTCCGAGGAATTATGTACGCTTAAAGTTAGCTTCTGTCAGGTACGTGCTGGCGTGACTTTTTAGACGATCTACATATATAACTATATACACATGAGCGCACATGGATGTATGCCGGGACTATACAACTTGTCCACGCTGCCACACAGAAGGCGAGACTCCGAGCGAAAGGACCGACCAACCGACTGGTCGACCAAACTGATTTGCCCCCGCCTGGTCTTGGTCCGTTCCCTGGATCGGGATCGTTTGCTGGAAACTCTAAACGTGTGAGCTCTTCTTTGCAGATTATACCACTTTCACACACACACACACACACACACACACACACGCGCGCGCGTGCGAGCAGAGAAACGGATCTGCCTCTCTCGTTCGCTCTGTCGCACATAATCTATGTTTCACACTTATTCAAACCTATCCGATAACCCCGGACCGCGCCTGGATCGAAGGTTTTACAGTTGTTTAATAGGTGCCAACTTTTGGCATGTTTTAGAGTCCTTACCGTGAGCAGAAGTGCCGTACATGCTGTCGGGGATTTGGTTCCTCCATTAGTTGGCCGGTTGGTAGGACGTTACATTATCAAGCGTGCGCGTTCTGTTGTTGTTCTAGTTGCTGCGCTATACTCCTCCTCACGATGTTCCCTGGTGTTTTGTCCTCGGATCTCATGCTATGTCCGTACGTATTCGTACGTCCACTTGAACACGCCTTGGGATGAGAGGATGTTCGCGTGGTGGGGACTATATGGGTCCGAGCGATTTGTTATGTGTGTATGTTAACATAAACATACACACACACACACACACACACATATATATATATATATATATATATATATATATATATAT
>KB673479.1:86496-96717 GCA_000349145.1 Anopheles dirus
AGAGAGAGAGAGAGAGAGAGAGAGAGAAAGAGACAGAGAGGAAGACGGAGAGATAGCTAGAAAGCGATAGCTAGAAACGAGAACAATATTATTCAAACGAGTTATATTGAAAGTAAGCACTGTTTTAAAATCAGCCCCTCCTCCATCGCACCCACTTCAAACACCAATCCCTCTCCCCAAACCCACATCGCCCACCTGCACCACGGTGAAACTGTGTATGTGGCCGTATTATTATGTATAAATATAACTCCAACCAGCCTTGTCCAGGTTTCGAATACGCGCTACCTCCGCCCGTCTCGATCGTCTCGCTTATCAGGCCCTTACTCATTTGCAACGCCCAACACCAATATCCCCCCCCCCCTCCACAAGCTACTCGCACACCAAGCACACCCGCGATCCGTCCTTCCCACGTGGGAATCGGTTTGGGTCACTGGTTGGGTTGGGTTTTCACTGGTCACAGGTTACAGTTTGGAGACTTTTCCCAACCCGAAGCCAACGCGGCGCAGCGTTACGAGATTTCCTATCGCGTGCAACGAAACAGCACAGCTCGTGCACAGACTACCCGTGCGAAAGCAAACAAACCAACTGAGGGTGAGTTTTTTGCGTTGATTTTTGATGCACTTTTTTCCTGGTAGCCACCTTCCGCTTCCGCTAAGTTCCATAGCTATCACGATCGTCCCCGCGTGGCGCGCAGGTGTCCGAAGGTGTTCAACAAGTCCTGCCGGCTTCAGAGATCTCATGTCCGCCGTGCGTACGATCACCGCGGATCCTGTGTGAGGTTTGGCCAGCGGGCATAGACATGAATTTGCTGGCAAAAAAATGGAAAGAGAAAGAAGAAGAGAACTGGAACGAATAGGGTATTCCTGTTTCTCTTGCATGTGTGTGCGTGTGCGTGCTCGTATAATGTTCGTGGTCTTCAGATGAGTTCGAAACATCCTCATTTGGAGGATGGGACCGTAGTAAGCAAGAGGGAGCCAATTAAAGAGAAAAAGAGAAAGAGAAGCGAGAGAGAGAGAGAGGGAGAGAGAGAGAGAGAGAGAGAGAGAGAGAGAGAAAAGAAAGAGAGAGTACTACGGGTGGGCAAGGAAAACTGTATCAGCTGTGGTTCGTAGCTAGCCGCTGGTACCTGCTGGTCGGGAAAGGGTTACCGTGTAGCGTAAAACCGAAGATTCTGCCAGCGGTTAGGAGAGGGGGGGGGGGGCATAGAAGCGACGCGCAGGACGGGTCGGGCGAGCATGCGAAGAGATTTGAAGGCACAGGCATGGCAGCAGCAGCAGCAGCAGCAGCGCAACAATACTCATTAAGATGGGGGTTTTAGTTTTACTCAGCTAGTCGTCGATTTCGGAAGTAAAGCTAAGCTCTGGTCGGTAGAATCGACGAGTGTTTGCTACCGATCTATGCACACACACACACATTCGTACGTGCACGAACGCAGATACACCCACGCGTGGGTCAGACATGCGAAAGGCCCGTTTCGTACGCGGTTGTTAGCGGCATTTGCGCGCAGTACACTCCTGTTCAAGTGCTGTTTCGATTCCGGGAGGTAGTGCACTGATCGTCTGCAGGATATTCTGGTGTGTGAAAAATCGGGCCATTCCAGTGCGGAAGAGTGTCGGTGATGATCGCGTAGACGGGTGGCGGTAAATGTGATAAATAACTCCCCGCGAGCTGAAATGCGTGGCTCAAGCAGAACCGTGGAGTTCTAGCCTGCCCATCAACCTGCAGTTACGGCGGTGTGCTTCACACGAACATCAATTTACCAGCACAAAAACATACGTGCGATAGTGTGTGCGTAGCGCTTGCGGACCAGTCCGTACACCCCGTAAGGATACGATCAGGCCTGCGGGGCCAAACGCGATCGGCAGTGAAACATTAAAAAGCCAAAGGTGAGCAGCATCCTATCCATGGGAGTAGGCAGTAAGCAGTGTTCTAATTACGTTGGTGCGGACTGCGAAAGGATGGCACATTCTTTCCACACACACACACACACACACACACACATACACACACACACACACACGCGCACACACACACACACACACATGCCATAACATTACATCTCATGTTGGATACATCTCATGCAAGGACTTTATCCGGAACGGGAACGTTCGGAAACAGAGTCACAAAAACACACTAACTTCGTCGGCGAATCACAAAACGTGCCCCAAACGTCCTACAAACTCATGCACAGGCCCCAGAAGTGAGAATCCCTGTGTGCCTTGTCTCTTCCATCATCCTTCCCCTCTCCCTTTCCTAGTACCAAACTAGTACGCACCAGTGCGGTGTCACCTATCAACCGCGATCCAGCCCACCTATCAATCTATTGAATCAAACATAACGCCAAACCGCACCAACACCGGCCGCGGTGCTGCGATAAATGATAAAGCATAGCTAAAGAAGTAGAACACAGCAAGAAACAAATTGAACCAAAAAGGACCCTAGCGAAAACGCCACGCTAATTGTCGCGTACGTGATTGCGTGTGTTGCGGAACCACCAAGAAAAAAAAACAAGGCGGGGGATGGAAAGAATGCAAATACTTCACCCCCCCCCCCCTTCTCGCCTTCACCCCTTTTGCTTCTCCTCTGCCCTGCCGGGTGTTGGCAAACACACGGCTGGTTTTCTTTTTGCTCGCACAAACAAACCAAACAAGTGCGAACGAAACAGGCTTGGTGGGTGGTCCGCGTGCTGTACTTCGGACGCTAGGATGATCAGGGGCTTCGGAACCAAAAAAATAACCATAAATGTGATTGTGTGACGTTTCACGTTTTTTTATGCGCACATCCTATCAGTTTGCGAATACAGTCACCGGAACGATTCACCGATCGAAAGGAGATCCTCGAACGAACAAAACGAACACACACAACAAACAAATCAAACAAGACCGAACGGGCAGTGGATAAAAGTGGCAATGTTTTTTTTAGTTGTTTAACGCAACGGAACTTCTTTAGAACGTTTTGGGTTGGGTAGTGATAAAAAAAAACAAGAACACATTCATCGCTAGGAAGAACAAACTCGCGGTTGCCAAAAAGGAGCACTGCACGTGGGTGCGTTTTAATTAACTTCCCACTCGGCACCTGCATCGCTGCACCGGTCAGTTAGTGGTCAAGTTTTCGGCGTATTTTTGCTCGTGCATCCGCGCGGTGCATCGGCTAGTGCACAGGCACATCCATACACCGGTTGGCAGGAGTGCATGCGTACCAGCCTGCCATCGATGCAGCTATAGCAGAGAGCAGCAGACACAAGAAATAAAAAAATTGGCGAAAACCGAATGGAACGAAAAACGCTACCGAGCGAGCGCCAGTGAAAACGCTGCATCGCTTGCCAGTTGTTTATATTTTTGTCGTGCATCATAAACGCGCGCGCGTTTGTGTGTGTGTGCGTGTGTGTGTCGGCACGTGTGTGGGCATGGGGTTATGTTCGCGCTGGTGTACACTCCCACTGATACTTTGCAAAACCCGGTTGCGGTTCAAACGGCAGCCTTGGATAATATGTTGCGATATCTATCCTCGACACTAATTGAAAAAGCAGGTGTAAATAGATACTTTTGCAAATTCAAGATTCGATAACTCGCAAACTATTAAAGCTATCGACTACCGTTTTCACCCAAAATCTGTGATTCCATAGAGTTATGAAAGTTATTATCCGTTGTTTCGAATCAGAGTTTTCCGATCAAAATGGTAAGAATGGCATCACTTTTAAACTTAAAAAGAAGTAGATAAATAAAAATAAAGATTCATGTTTTTTGCAAATAGTTTGTGACATCCGGTATTGTGAATTGTGTTTTATCAAGACATAATGGACGATTTTTTATCATGCAAATATATAAGAAAAAATCAGTCTACACGATTTTCCATAGTGTATAGAACTGCCAACGAATGACGCGCGGTTTTCTATATGAAGAGACAGCGGGAATCGAGACATAACGTGTTGTCATTTGTACAACTTTGTACAAGGAGTTTGGGCTCCAAACATTTTTACTCACGGTTGTTTACTTACTTGTCAGGCGCTACGGCCGCTTCGCGGTCTTGGTCTTCTGCAACAAACTAGAATAACAACTTTTTTCAGTGAATTGACTGACTCTTGCTCACTCACCATTGAGATTCGGATCGTTTAGCAACTCGATCGAGTTCCACCTCCGAGTCATGAATGGACGTCTCTCGCGCAAGGTTGAATAGAAGTCAGCCAAGCCCGTGCCCTTGGCGTAAACCCTTGGTGATAGCAAAGTTTGCCATCCAACTTCACGTGACATGTGACGTGCTCATTCTTACAAGCCTGATCAGTTTGACCGAGATTCCAATTCCAAACAATTGTTTAGGTTTTTATCATTTTTGTTAGGACGGACTTTTGTAACGACTTTTGTCGATTGATTTTTACTTGATGGGACCCGAAGAGGAAACCGGAAGAAGTGAGGTCACAAACTCAACGGGTTATACTAGCATAGCGCACAACGGATTCAAATGTCAGCCATATCGGTTAGCAATCACAAAAAATAATGTTCTAGGAGTCAATTGACACCAAATTTGCACTTAATGAATACTCGATCGATTTAACCGTTAGTGTTGACGAAGCAGCTCCGATTGGGACGTGAAGGAAACTAAGCGCGTATGGTGGCGGGAAGAAGGAAAAATGAACGCGCGAGCCACATTCAGCCGCACATACCATAACGGGCAAATTGACACTACAAATCGATTGATCGCTCCAATCGTCGTGCAATAGTGGTCGTTGAGGCGTGCCTCGGCGATAATCTACTAGATCAAATCAACGGTTCGCCACCGATCATAAAACGCAACTCTTTTGCAGTTGTCGAGCACCTCAACGAAATCTACAGATTCTTCTCTACATCATCCAATCACAGCGAGGGGTGAGTGGGGGAGGGGATTGAAAATGCGTTTTTGCGAAATACCGCGCCACACCTAATGTGAATATCCCTCTCCCATCTCCCATCCACCCCAGATGGCTGGTGTTGGATGCGTCGCTTAAGTATGTAGCCTAGCATATACCGGAGCCGTGCCGCGGGAGTAGGTTGAAGCGGAACTAGGGAGGGGTTACGGAGGGAGGGGGTGGGTGGCTTGAAAGAGGGACGGGTGCATTGTCGTGCGCGCGAAAACATTCCGAAATCCAAACCAAAATGGGAACAATTCGGTGGCGCGGGAGAGGTTAATTAATACATACGCGCATTGGGTTTCAACGTGCGTATGCTTGAAGGGGAGGGGGGAGGGGTGGAGGAGATAACGGAGGCAACGGAAATGGATGCTGGAAGCATATGTATGTGCAAGTGCGTGCGTTCGGCGACCACCCACAAACACATGCCGCGGCACTAAACCCTTTTTATCCTTTCTACCCGTGGTCAAAACAGGGTCAGGAAGGAACACGAAACAGCAAAGTAGACAGAGAGAGAGAGAGAGAGAGAGGAGCCCGAGGGAGAGAGCAATAGAGTGGGCGTGTGTGTGTGCGCGCGTGAAAGGGAGTTGAAGTAAGTAAAACTGAGCAGCACATTATCGTACCACACACAAATGGACACAGAGCACACATACACGGGGCAGCCAGCTCCGGTCCGGGACTGAAGCGTGACGCATCTTGTGGGCCGTTCGAGCGGCTGCTGGGCGCCCCTTTCTCTAAGCGCTCTAACTGGCAGTGTGCTCTTCCGGGGTGAGAACGCGGGCAGGAAGGGGCCATTTTCCGGCCACCTTTGCCACCCTCGTCGCGGGTCGCGCGCAGTCGGGTTTATTTTAAATTTAATCACTCACACGGTCGTTGGGCCGGTGCCGGTGGCGGCGAACGCCGCGGACATACTGGCCAGTGCCGGTGGGCTCTAGCGCCGTTCGGATGTGTATGTTTATTTTTGGTGAGAAGCTCTGGCCGAGTAGCAGCGCGGTCTCTACCCGGTGTTCTCGGGAGCCGACTTTGCTGAAGCAACACCGCCCTGTCCGCAGAAGTCGTGAAGTCGTGGATGGAGAATGCCAAACGTGGCTTCCTTGCAGGAGGCGCCGGTGTCATCAATCAATCCATCCTATTCTCAAAGAAGACGCAGCGGTGCGATCCATACGCCCGGTGCTCGATAGGTGAACCAGTGATCGTGTTCGTGTAGTTATTTTAATCGCAGTGAAGTTTCGAAATGTAGCGCCGAAGGTGACAAACACTTTACGGAGTGTGCCGATTAGCTGGTGCCGGTCGTGACAACTTAGAGTCCCTGTTGTGAACGAGTTCAACGTCACGTAAGCCACGGGAAGGGTGTGAGCAGACGCAATGCTTACATAGCAATGTCTCAGACGAAGAAACGGGTCTTTTCGTGTCTTGGATAGTCTTGCGGCTTTGATGAGGCAGTAACGCACCCTGAGAAGCTAGAAAGATAGAAATGACAGTTCATGATGCAAAAGTCAGAAAGTGGCATGATAGTTTTGAACGTCGGTGCTATTTGTGTAGCAGGACCTTGTGCAAAAAGTATCGAAAGTGTCTCAATTGTTTGGATGTAGCAATATTCCTTATACATTTTTGCAGAAGGTTTCGAACAGAATATACCACACGCGTTCCCGATTATATTATACGTCCTCTTCTGCATTGACACAACCGCAACACAAATAGATCTAGGCCTGCCATTTCTTGGCTTTGCTCCTCGGACCTAACAATGTCATGGAGAGGGGTAAACCTCCAGCTAAGATTCGAACCAACAAACGTGGGTGATGGTGGTGGCCGTACGAACGTTCCGAGGAATACTCGCTGATGTAAATGATATTATGCAAACTAGTGTGCGTCTGTAGCCATTTCTGCTCATGTACATCTATACCCACGACGTTGGGCATCATGCTCCACACTGTGCATATAGCCGTGCATTACGCATCCGATAGTCGGCTTGTATCCGACCTGGGAATACACGCTCTTGCCTTCCTTTCTTCTCTCTGCAACCCCGTCACTCCCTCATTCGCTCCTTTTGCAAGCATTTCAAATCATTCCATGAGTGCTTGATCGAAGGAAGTGGTTTTACACTTCCACAGCAAGCGCCAGGACATCCGGCCGGGCAAAACGTTGTGCGGACATCCTCTCGACACAAACACACACACACATTCACTGCCGAAATGGTGACAAAGAAATACCCGGAAATGCCGGTCTGTACGTACGGGAAACACACAGTCGTGGTTTCGCTCTCGGACAGGATTTCCCACATGAGCCGAAAAACCGCAGATCCATCCAGGCGAGTGTTTCTGTGACGCCGGTGTACTTCGCGCTTTTTGTTCCCTTTTTAAACGTTTTGCGCTGCACGACCGCTCCACGGTGCTACTCCACAAACACACACACACACACACACACACACACACACACACACACACACACACACACACACCCACACACACACACGCGCGCGCGAACAGCATTCCCCCATGCCTTCTTTTCGTCCAACCACAGGGTCACGAGAGAATAAACCGCTGCGGTGGGGTCTAGGTGGCATAGGTAACGGAAGGTGTCCCGCGGCGAAGGTGGCTACGATGTAGTATGTGTCTTTTATCGCACGCTCCTGCGCTCCTGCGGATGGATCGAAAATACCGATCAAGTGTCCAGGGTAAAGCCCTCAAGTGTGGTGTACTTTTCATGTTGCAATCCTTTCTGTACCATCGCGTTCCCTTCTCGCCCAAGACTTGGTGCATCTCATTTTCATTCACGTACGATACCCAGTGTTGTGTGGAAATGATTTAGATTGAGATTGTTAAGAACTGTTACGTGTTAATAATTGTTCAGCGGGGTTATTCGTTTGGAGGTTTCCTACAGGTATTGCTATTTTTTTGAAACTACTGCCCTGTTCCGTGACATTCTACATCTCTAAGAAACTCCATTCACGGAATAAACCATGAAAGCGGATCAAACCTGGTATAATCTCACTTTACAATTAGGTGCTGGGTTGAATTTGCCAACATACATCAAGAATAAGTATTTAGATAAAACAGAGACATTTGGCTATACAAAGTGATCGCTGTGTTGTTTTAATCAATAGTGCTCAAAAGTCTAATCAGTAACACAAATTTCAGACCAAAACTATGTTTTCGATAAGAGGGAAGAATTCGGAATGGAAATTGTTTTTATTCACTGAAAAACGTGTTTAAAATCATCTCTGTTAACTTCTTGATTACAAAATGCTCTATTGCTATTCGTATAAACGAAACGCGCACAACAGCACCGCTGTTGTTAGATTCATCTTAATGTTTATTTTATTTACGGTATGTTTTAACAGTAACGTGAACGATTGTGCTTAGGATGCATCTCAGGATGTGACTCACCTCTATGATTGACTATAGTAATATTTAGTCATAATATTCAGGACTATCCACAATAGATTTCAAAATGAGCAATAGTTAATACAGTGCGTAACAAAACTAAACGCCCACCAGTTTTTCGAGAATAAAACGAAAACTTGAAGAGATACATGAAAATAATGATCTACTAAGTTGTAGATAATGACAAAATACGTCTGTGAAGAATTTTCCACATTTTTACACACACTATTACTATTTTTGTCACCACCGTTAGAAACGCTCCCTGTAACATAACTATACGCCCACTTACGAAAATTATTATTTTTTCGATACAAATAATCGATTTAAAGGGGGGTCGGGCCATTGCGTTGGACAGGAATAAGATTTTTTACATATATTTTATATATTCTGTCACATTTCTTAAGTATGTCAAGCTCACTGGGACATTGATACGTTTGGTTTTCGATTTTTGCGACGCATTTGAAACGGCTTACATAGCAAAAAAATAATTTTCCGGCAACTTTAGGTATTTTATTATGTCGGTTTATTATGTCGGTATTATGTCGAAAAAATTGGAACCAAAACCATACTAAAAATCGAAATATGCAAAATTCATTATTTTGCGCCTAAAAAGTGCATTCCACAACTAATGATGCATTTAAAAAGTTATTCAAAAATATGCCTACATTGTACAATATTGTTTAAAAGTTCCTATATTTTGAATCGAATTTTAAATCGATTATTTGTATTGAAAAAAAAAATTCGTAAGTGGGCGTATAGTTATGTTACAGGGAGCGTTTTTGACGGTGGTGACAAAATTAGTAATAGTGTGTGTAAAAATGTGGAAAATTCTTTACAGACGTATTTTGTTATTATCTACAACTTAGCATAACATCATTTTCATGTATCTCTTCAAGTTTTCGTTCTATTCTCGAAAAACAGGTGGGCGTATAGTTATGTTACGGACTGTATGACGACTCGGATATAATCCCCGTCCCGTGCAATAGTAATTAATTTTGGCAGGGATGAGTTCGCCCGTATTTGCTGTGTATACCTGGTTACTATTACGGTTCTTGAGTTCCTGCGTAATAGAAGGTAGCTCAAACCCTTAGTAGACTTTAAATTAAAGCATGGAAAAGCAAGCCGTTTAAATTTTGTTTTTACGTTTTTCCCGGTTTTTGGAATTTTTCAAATCACCCTTATGGCTGCAACATATCAAAAGCACACATTTCTTCGATATGTTTAAAATTAATTTCATGTAAAAACTATAAGCTCGAATCAACGTACATCTTACTTATTACTTAACAAGTTTTAAGAGCTAATGAGTTTACGAAATACTTTCCTTATCTTCTTCTTCTTTTCTGGCCCGCTCACGGTTGAGCACGTCGTGCTGACATGGCCTGGTCACCAATAGTTCTCCAGGATACTCGGTCCATGGCTGCAGTCCTCCATCCGCGGTTGTGCCCGATCTCCGTCAGGTCGAGCTCCACTTGATCCAGCCAACGAGCTCGCTGCGCTCCTCTGCGCCTCGTGCCGAACGGGTCGCTGACGAGAACCTTCCTGGTGGGACAAGTTGTTGTTGTCCGAAGTTACGATCGTGCCGAGGTAGCAGAACTCCTCTACCACCTCGAGACCGTCGCCGTCAACTAATACTCTACTCCCCAGGCGGGCTCTATCTCGGTCAGAGCCTCCGGCAAGCAGGTACTTCGTCTTCGTCGCATTGATCATTAATCCAATCCTGGCGGCTTCGCGCTTCAGTCGCGTGTACGCTTCACACACCGCCGCAGATGTCCTCCCGATGATGTCGATGTCATCCGCGAAGCCAAGGAATTGGATGGAACGGGTGTAGATCGTGCCTCGGATGTCGAAGCCCGCGCTTCTCATGACACCTTCAAGAGCAATGTTGAACAGCAAACAGGAGAGTCCGTCGCCTTGCCTAAGACCCCGGTGAGACTGGAACATATCCGACGTCATGTT
>KB673501.1:4742-14775 GCA_000349145.1 Anopheles dirus
ATGACGCCACCTCCTATATATCTCCTTGATTGACACCAAGGAGATATATAGGAGGTGGCGTCATAGCGATCGACCGTTTTTTTTAGCAATTTAAACTCAGCTGTCAAAAAGGCTGTGTAGTGGGACAGAGAACACACACGTACGGTACAATTTTGACAACTGTGGTCAATCCCCGTTTCACTCTTTCACGGCTACCAAATGTTCTACATGTCGGCACCTCCTATATATCTCCTTGATTGACACTACGGTTAAGCTATTCGAATCGAGCATATCCTGTCAACGGGGACCTGTAGTCTGTTTACCCACCTTGGCATGAGACAAACCATCACCGTGAAATTTTCCCGCCTACGGTGCGGGATGTCTGTTCGCAGTAGTAAAAGCTGCATGCTCGTAGATGTTTCGAATACTTGGCTCTAAACAGACATATGCACCAATGGCTGTCACTCTACAAGAGGAGGATTTAAACCGAGCGGCTTCGAGAACCGAATGGATCGTCAAAAGACAATAGGAAATAATCTGAGAATTTCCCTTGAACTGTATTCTCTTCGCAGTACCGGAACTGGTTGGACTTGTGTGATTGTCAGTCCTTTTAGCGTATTGTGAAAAAGTGCTATTTTACTGTTGAAATAGCGCTGAACTTTATTTGGTGTAATGGTTGAATCAATGGCACAAGATTTTACACGGTAGAATAAATGCGAGCGACTTACCGCGTAGCGTACTTACCGATAAATCGTGTGAAAACAGCGGTGAGTGTGCGCGAGATGAGATTGGCGACAGCAGAATTCTTTGCTAATCCATCGGGAATTCCTTTCCATATGTCTCATTTTTTCATGCACAGTATTAACCGTGTTTTATATGGTAGATCTTCAATCAGCTTGACCGAGTCGTGCTGCCGGTTGGTGTAGTTGACTGCATGTACGTGCACAGTTTACTACATGTCTTACGTTTCAACGTAAGTAGCAGAGCGCCGGTAAATATATTTCCGCGGTCATTTTTTTGAAATGGCACCGTCTCCGGTGAAGTTAATGTGCGATTGTAGTTCGGTAGTACTCATAAATGCCAGTGACGCTCAAGAAACCCTCACCACCAATGGACAATCACCCAATAATGATTGCGAAAATGGTACAGGAGCGTCCGAAAATAGAGCCGGTGAGATGATAGGAAATATGGCGACAGACTCGCATCAGATAATAACAGAGCAGCACCCTAGTTCATGTGAGGGTGGCGTAGGCAATGGGTCCATTGCGATATTGGCGCGTAATAATTTACAGATTCGTATTTACAAGGAGGTACCATCCAGGCGTAGTGTGTTGACGAATAAAATACGGCATAAGCTCGATGAGCTGTTAAAGGCTTGCGACGACGAGAATGCTGGTGATATCTCACCGCACACGGAACTGATGCCACACCAAAATCGCAACTACTTGAAAAGCTCCTCGTCAACGCTTGTAAAAACACCGGAAAACAGCGGCTGTTTTGCTATTGGAGCTAAAACATCCCCTATCTTGGAAAACCCTTCAAGTTCCAATACAGAAAAGCCTAGTCACAATACTGTTCTGAAAGAAGTGTCTCTACGGTTGTCAGAAGATGTGTTCGTACGTAACGAAGATGAGGACAGATATTACCTTGGCACGGTGGTTAAGCTCGATTCGCGAGCCTGTATCGTGCAGTTCGCTGATCAAACGACACAGCAGACCGGAATTGACAATATACAAATTTTGGACGATACGACCGTGATCATCAACGAAGAGCAGGACGCACATAACGATAAGGAAATTATCACCACCGACGATCCCTCCACTTCCGGACCAGCGGTGACGGAAGAAAACGAGATCGTTGGAAAGTGTCGCATCTGCAAGGAGGACAGACTCAACGAACCGGTAATAGTATGCGAAACGTGTTGTCACACCTACCATCCACTGTGCGAATCGTGGGTGACGTTCGGAAAAATGTCGGCAACCCACACCGCATGCGGAAAGTGTAAGCCGCCAACATCGACAGCACCACCTCCACCGAACGATGCTGCACCGTCTCAATCGGCACACAATCAACCGTCACTAGTGATGATACCCGAAGAGTTTACCCCACTGACGGAATTTAATCAGCTTCCATACAACCTATTCCATCTCCGATGGGACAGGAATCACCGCGTCAACGTGGCTGGTCGCTACTGCTACTGCGGAAATCGCGGTGAATGGGCGAAAGAGATGATCCAGTGCTACCGATGTCGCCAGTGGTTTCACGGACACTGTATTCGAAGCCTGCAGTATCCGGTCTTCCTTGGCGATACGTTTTACGTATTTCTCTGCTCAATCTGCAACCACGGACATGAGTTTGTGCGCCGGCGGCGAGTCGATTTGCGGTATCTGTTGCACCTTGTTCTGTATAATCTTATATTTCATCATGGTCATCGGCTGTTTAGTCTCCGTCTGGCGATCCTACCGTTCATTCAGGACAATATTTCCACTCTGCAACTACCGGAGCAGGTTCGAAAATTACATTCATCATCTCTTATTCAAAAACACACTCACACACACGAACCATCACTATAAACTCTTCCATTCGCACACGCAGGAAGTTCGATTCGATCTGCTATTTCAATTATTGTATCTCTTTTCATTTTGTTATATTTAGCTATTAAAGTTGTCCACTATCGAGCTTCACGAAGCACTGCACCGTACACTCAAGTCCAATCCAGATACGTTTGTTAATGGGAAGCAAGGGCCACAGTTGGCCACATTCTGGACACTGCGCTCTCCGTTGCCGCCACCGCCACAAATATTGGATCTGAAAGTATCACGCGAACGAACCGTAACGGAGACCCTGCTAATGATGAAGCAGGAAGCCAAACGTAAAAAGCATCACATTGTTCCGCGATGGTAAGTTTGTTTCATTATTATATACAACTTGCCTAAGGTTTGACCGAGAACCAAACCAACCTAAACCATCGCTATGTGTGTGTATGCACCTACCAGGTAGTTATTCGATATTTGACCAGGTAGTTATTTGTTTTACATTTTTGTGCGAATTGAGCAACATACATGATGGGAACATTTTTTCAAAAATGTATCCTTTTGAGAAAAGATCCTTTGATCAGCTACAGGATTTATAACGGCAACCTGAACGCAAAAGTTGTTTAATCAATTAATGGTGGGAGAACTGAACTGACATTAACTGTAATTAACATTGTTACTTTAACGAAAAGGGTTAGCAATGCTATTTAGTCGTAACATTATATTTGCATAACTTTTATAATATAATATAATGTTTTATAAAAAAGACGATACGAAATACACAATACGAAAAATACAGCACTAATACGTAATCCTACGAAGTGCATATACAACGCACTGCTTTGTGGTTCTTCTTTACCCATGCCAAATGGTGTGATTCATTAAATAATTCACAGTGTTTCTCCTCGATTTTTCAGCAACCTAGTCCGCAACGTCGTTAACGATGCAGAAACCCGTAAACGTATGCAAGGTATTACATATGGTGTAGAACCTTTATCAGTTATGTATCACAATCAAAAGAAAGCTCTCTCTTCAACCGCAACACCGCCTACGTTGGCGGCACCAATAAACACACCATCTATCAGAGGTTCCGAGCAAAAGTTGACGAAAACCACCACACAGATGGGTTCTCCGAAACGTCGTGGCCGTCCACTGAAGCCGACCGTCATATCTAACACATTCAATCAACAAGCTGGAACCAGTTCCGCCGAAGGGTTAATGGCGATGAATAAACGAAAGTACCGCGGATGGACCCAACAGCTGAAAGCATTTACTAACCCTTTCGCAAATGGAAGCAGTCCACAATTCGAGCGATCCGTGGACGCACCCTCCGAAGACGCGTCTGTGCGCAAAAACAGTTCGCTCGGTTGTTTGATCCCGCAGTCGAACGACTTCGCAGGAACGAACAATCCTTTTTACGGGCAGCAGACACCGTCGACGGTGCAGCGTACGATCGGGAAGAATCGTCCCCGTAAAGTGGGCATCGGAAAACGGTGTCGCGGCCCGGACGATACGCAATCCAGTCAATCAAATGCTAAGCGCCAGCTGTCCTCGGTACGTTGTAATTAGTATTGCAAGCTTTTTTCGTAGTTTAGTAGAACCAGGATTCAGGTTAGCCTAATTAGAGCGTTGTTTAAAACAAAGGAGAGGTTCTTTATCTTCATTTACACAAACTCACTCCACTCTCCAAAATCAAACACAAGCTCGTTCGATCTCGAAATCGTACGTTGCCCTAGATGTTCATGGGTTGATCATATCAGTGCAAGGACACCAGTTGATCTAGTCTAGTCCTTCTGATCCTCCCGCTAGCGTAGATAATAACATCTGTTAACATAACACTTTCCACGAATCATGTAAAATGTACCAGGGAACCGGAAGATTAACAGAAAATCACTAAAATACGTAACAACGGCAATTACTAAATTTTTAACTGAGTATCTTTTCCGTTGTCTATTACGCTTAACCAGGGCGGGCGCCTAATGCGTGCACGTATATCTCTGCCCAAATCGGCTACTGTCGACCAGCTACAGCTACCAGTGCGCGAATTGTCGGCAAGTAACCTGCAGCATCATAGCAACCACGGCGCTCAGAACCGCAATGATACTCCAACCTGTTCCGGCTACACAAACGGGCAAGTTTGTGCAACTTTGAGCAAGGCCAAGAGCAGTTTGTCGCTCGCACCCGTTTTGACCTCAAAAGCTGTACTTCCCGTCATCCGCCGGAATATCGCAGATCGATTGGGTTTGCACCCTTTAAATAAACCTACAGACAGCATCGATGACGAACCACCGTCAACGTCGGTAATGCTTGGTGACATGGTGCAGCAGCGTCCTGGTAGTCTCCGACCGCGTGATGATGAACCGGATGAGGACCGTCGGTCCAGCAGCTGTAAGCGTTTGTCGGTAACAGAAATCAGTAGTGGAGATGATTCGGCACCGTCTGTCGAATACGTAAACACTCGTCGTTTAAGCTCCTGTTCCTCGTTCAATTTGCAGCAGCCGGAAAAGAATGATGATGGCGGAGAGGTTGAAGAAATTCCATCTGATGCCTCCCGAGACAATCTGAACGTTATAGGTAAACGGACTAATCTATGTGGCAAAACTGAGCACCTGCTCGTACGTAAGGAACGCCAGCAACAGGAGGAATAAGGTTCATATTGGCATTTATGGCATTTATTTATCGTGCTAGATCGTTTTTATTTTCAAACTAGCATCATCAATTTAGATTCTAAATTTGTTTTTTTTTTGTTTTCCATGTGTATTCAATCACTATTAGAATTTTTGCTTCATATTCAAACTAGCAGCACGTTGCTACTTTTTCTTATAAGTACTCAGAAACGATCTCATTTTTATAAATTGCTAGCAATTACAGAAGATCATAACCATCACCAATAGTACGGGTTCATTATCCATGCAACGTTGAGAACGTTTGCTTCAAGTTTTCGGATGGGTAATGGAAAATAGTTTGCTAATTTGAGGCTGACCTGTATGGACACAGCATGGCAAAAGGAAAATATACTTAGTGCCTCCCAAAATAACGGCGACAACAAGGAGGGAAGCGTATTAGTGTTACATTCGTTTTTGTTTTGTTTTCGACCAACCTTCATCACTGTTCATTTGAACTAATTTAAAAAATATATATTTATCAACCGTTGTAACATTTATCTAAAAGCTTAATTACATTTAAAAACAAGTGACCGTAGCGAAACGAAGCTTAAAATAGAGGTTGGACTAGAGATGAGAACAAACAGAAGAAAGCAGTTAATATGTTGCGAATGTGCTGCTGCATATGACACCTGATACTGCCGTATTCGAAAGCCATTGCCACAAAAGAGTACACGAGTGCAAATTGCCTTATTTATACTGCCTCTGTTAGCGCTTCAAATACCTCACAATTTTCCCCTCTAAGAGTTTTTCTGTCAGGGCAATGAGTAGTAGACACAAAACTGTTGACTTTTGTACTGTTTGAAACCCACCTACAAGCATAAAAGATGTTTGTTTTGTAGAGCTAAACCTGAATTTTCTTAACGTCAATCTCGCTATGGATATTAACTTTATACTCGTTTAATCATATCAACTTCAGCACTATGCAACAATATTGGCAACAATCAAATATCAACTAAATCGACAAATGCGATGTACAATTTGATGTATTCACTTAATGTTTGCTAGCAAAAAAATATCGTACTGGATTATGCACACAGTTGAATTTACTTCAGATTTAGTTCATATTTTATTTACCTTAAAGGGACAGTATCATGGCAAATTTCCAATTAATCGCAGCACCATCGCAGGTTCGCAGATATTACGGCAAACATAACACGCAGTTAAATGCTTGTTTAGCATGCGTACACATCATGAAAGGGAAATGTCGTTTTCCACTTTTGTTATCGAACTATTATTTTCTGTTTTTAGTGTTTTTAGTTTTCCAGTGTGTTCAATATAATCATACTGACTATTGAATTATGCCGACATAGGGTTAATCTGATAGTTTATTTTTCAACTCATAAATTCAAGAATCAATATCTCACCGCTACCTAGCTTTACTAAATTTATGCAATATGCCAGACGTTCAAGATAAAGCAACACTTGTATTCTGACTTGCTTGAACATGTTTTTGCATGTAGTTGAACGATTTAGATTTATCGATTATTAACGATTATTGATTATTTATCCGCTCCCCTAGGATAAAGCAGTATATTAAAAGTAATAATTTCTTCAGTTCTCCCACCAACTTGGTAAACGGAAGGAGGAGATAAATTGAGAGGTATTTAGCGCAAATAGTTAAACTTAAGGACTGAACTCGTTGGAGTATGTACACCCGACTCCGGAAACAGATGCTCCTTGTACCATCCACAAACCCACTGCCAATTTAATGTGATAAGAGCACGGAAGACAATGTCGTCATAATAGTTTGGCAGCAGCTCACGACATGCCAGAGCAAGAAATCCTAGTGGAGTATGGTATAATGTATTCGCATGTACATATTAGCAGTACTACACACAGAAGGCTCGGCGATGACTGATTGTGCTCTTTTTCGTTAGCTGTAGGCAAGCGTAATGTATAAAATATAGCAGAAGTACACAATGTTCATGTCTCTTATTTTCCGAGAGTTGTATGCAGATGGTAAAAAGAGCGATAGAGCGTAATGGGTGATGCTCGCACAAGTAATATAAGTGGATCCAAACGATGTGCGATGTTACGTATAACACGGTTTATTTCGCTCCTTGAACTCACAAAATAGGGACGCGTCCGTCTGCAACGATGGCTGTTTTCCAAGAATGTTTTTTTTTAAAGCATGAAGGTTTCGGCATATCGGGCAACCACACTAACACTAACGTACCATAAACCGAACCGATGAAAACCCTCATGCAACACGGTTACTCGATGTAACCGGTCGATAGTTCTTCAAACTCTTAATCATAAACATACTCCCCCGCCTTGATATGACATATCAAATTATTAAGCCCCAATTAGAAACGGCAACAACACAGATGTTCTTGTGTGGGCAAAATACAGCTCTTTGTTTCAGATTGTTTCACCTTTGCTAATGTACAAATAAACAACACACGTGATTCCATCTTCTCCGGGGTGTACTGCAACAACGCGTGCGAGCAGCCAGTGAGTGGTTGGAAGCTACTCGTCAACCAGAATGACTAATCTTCCAGCATGCAAATCTATGTTATGAGTGATGCTCATCGTATCCTTCTGCAATTCGTGAAGATACTCTATGCGCCAGTCGACCCAGAACTTCTGAACGTAAGCCTGTGACTTGCAATAATGCTCGAGACGGTTCATTGGATCTTCTTCCACAGCAGGTTCAGACAAGGACAACAATGGAGTGCCGATGAGGACGTGCCCAGCTATTATTGCAGCTATGCCATCGGGGTTGTCTGAAAGAGGAATTAATAGCCGCGAATTCATCACTGTCTTAATTTACGTTAATACAGTACACAAACCCTCGAGTAGCGTAGATGATAAAAATTGCCGTAGATGATGCGACGCCTTAGGAGGAATGAATTCCCACGGAAGCCTAAAACCTGCGAGTTGAATAATCTGTTCGATATTTCGTCTAGTATTTTTTTTGCTCCCAGATTTGTTTAAACTGTTGTCGGAATGAATATGGTCAGGCTTGACAAGACGCGCGGTAAATCTTCGAAGGGATGCCAAAAATGCTACAGTAGGTAAATCGCTGACCAACTCCAGATGCACAGTCTTGGTGACGAAAGAATTAAACAAAGGTACGCCTTTGTTGCAGCTGCATGTTTGTGTATTGACTTTAAGTATAGAGTAGTACAGCTGGATGCTTTGTCTGATATAGCAATTGGGGGAGCTTCTGGCGTCCACCACACCTCACAGCTGGGTACTTTTGCTGATATAGCATTTGGGGGAGCTTCTGGCGTCCACCACACTTCAACACACCTTTTTGATCGAGGAAGAGACAGAGATTTTTGATTGCTGACTACTTGCATAATGCTGGCTTCCTTTGCGAGACATGAATTTAAGGGTGGAATCCATTCCTATGTGCTAATTTGACCACATTTTAGCACCTTAAATTTGCTCAAGAGCAAGCTCATACGACTCGGGACAATTAACAAGCTGAGTTCTTGCCTTTTGCTTCACATTTTCCACAAAGCAGTATGCTACGACATGTCGCAACGGAGTGTATGAAGACCATTTGATAAATCAAGGATCGGCTTCAGGACAGACCTGGACAACTGCAGCAACTACTTGAATTTCCAGATCATCGTTTGATGGCAACTCAGGAATGATGGATGGCCAAGTGGGTGAAGGTAACACAAACCATGGAAGACCAAAACGCCCCAGCTCACATTCAATAATTCAGGGCCTGACATCCATCTTCAGACAGGATGAACCAGATTCGCTTTCCCTGATACGTGATTCCAATGATGTCTGTTGTCATCGCTGCCAGCCGAAGGATGGTCACGAGGGACCCTTTTCCCGCCATCGCTGCCAGCCGAAGGTTGGTTACGAGGGACGCCTACCACGCCATCGCTGCAGCGCCAACACAGCTGATCGTGATCGTGCGTGCTCGCATAACGCACGCGCATCATGGCTCCGCTGGCAGCGTCGCACGGCCCAGCGGCGTACATCAATGGCCTCCGCTGCCCAGCGTATCGACAGCCCAGCATCAACGGCCTGCGCTGCATTCATCGTCGGCCTAACTCAGCACCAGGAAGGAAAGCGAGCCAGCCAGAGGACCCCATTCCCGGCCCCGAAGGAAAGAGGCCGCTACGAACGGAAGACGGAAGCCGCGCCCGTAGCGAAGAAGGTGGTCGCGAAGAAGGATGCCGCCGAAAAGAAGGCCGCCGTCAAGAAAGCCGCTGTCAAGAAGACCGCCGTCAAGAAGGATGCCTCGAAGAAGGACGGCGAGAAGGACGGCGGAAAGGACGGCAAGAAGGAGGCTAAGAAAGAAGTCACCAACAGTCGCCGCCACTGCTGCGGTAGCTTCACCGTCCGCACCGCCACGACCGCAGCAGTCTCCCAACATCTCCCAAATGAGCACCCGGAGAAGCTGGTAGAGTCACGATCGGGCGGCCGACAAGAGAACACGGAGAGAGAGGTAGTGCTCTCTCGCTACAGTGCGCGTTACATGGATGTAAACAGTGTGATTAATAAAGTACCTGTGTTAATGTAAACTGTCTGTTATGCGTGCGTGTATTATGTGAGAACATCGTTCATAACAATATCCTTCAATGAAAGCTTCAGCTTTAGATATTCTATTCGCTATGAATGTTTTCCAGGTGTTTAGAGGAGCATTAATTGATCGTAGTAGAATCTGACCAAAAATAAACAGACTGTACTTGGTCTATGGCTTTTCACGCACGGTCATATAGATGAGAAGCTAGTACAGTAGCACATAGCTCTAAACGAAGGAGGTTGATATGTTTTAATGGCGCTATATAGGATTTTGCGAGGTGGTAGAGGAGTTCTGCTACCTCGGTACGGTCGTAACTTCGGACAACAACATGAGCAGCGAAATCCGGAGGCGCATTGTTC
>KB673501.1:14785-24790 GCA_000349145.1 Anopheles dirus
AGAGAGAGAGAGAGAGAGAGAGAGATAGGATTTTGCGAGTAACAGCGAAACCTGGATGTTCCCCTCAGCATCCTCACACCTTTCATAGATTTATGCACCGAATGCTGTTTCAGATGCATCTATGAATATGTGAAATTGCACCGATGAGTCCAAATAGAATGCGTATCGCGTGATTTTATAATGTGTGGAAATTTATTATCAGATTCCTCTCATTCCAGGCGAATTGCATAAGGAACTGGCTCGAACCAGTTAATGAACAGCTACCACAGCAACTTCATGATGATTTTCACTTTCACAACTACCGGAGCAATGAGACCCGACCCTATGGGTCCGAGTTATCTTTCGAGTTATCCGAGGAAAACACAACCGATACGATTCAGTTCCCAGTGCCTCTATAGTTTCTTCTCTGAAAAACTAATGCGATTTGAGAGCCATCTAGTCCATCAAGTACCTCTAAACGGTTATAAAACCATTTTCGTGGAGACCCATGGAGACCCATGGAGACATCACTTTGTTAAAAGATCATTTATGAGAGTGAAGCTCAATTATCTCCTTCATCGATGAAGTGCGCTGCTGAACTGACAAGAGGATAATTAGAGTTTTCATCGTTAGCTAACGGTTGCAAAGCGGGCTAAGAATAATGATGGCGCCAGCCGATAAATAACACTTTGTAATATCTAGTATCTAGATACTGGACCTGGCCGTCGCGTCGTGTAGTTTTCTGTGGATCTGGTTATTTTTGGACCTGGTTATTTTCCATGCATATTTTTACCAGATTCAATATCTAAATACGGTAGCTGCCCGTTAAAATGAAGCTTCAGCCTGATTTTCGAACCGTTTTTAGTTTTACAGTAATTAACATTGTCTAAAAATCGAGAAGACGATTGATATTGTAACTTGTGTAACCAGGTATTTTTAATTTTTGGACCTGGTCAGGTTCGATACATTTGTGTAACTGTCCCGAAAAACCAGGTCCATCATTACTTTCCCTTCACTACTGAGAATACATACATAATGAGAATAATGCATCTCGTAAACGAACTTTAGTTAAAAGAATTGTATAAAAGGAGCTATAGAACGCCACGCTCGAACATGTTGAATATCACGAGAATAATCCACGGTGATATTCTGAGAAGGAAGAGAAATATATAAAAAAATAATTATGACATGAAATCTATTACAATATTTGTGCTTATAAGTGTAACCGTGCTAATAGACATAGCGCGAAATTTCTCAAAAGTAGTTCAGTTTAACAAACAGACCTACTTTTCTCGTGAGACATTTCGACACCTTCTAGAGCTGTCAAATATAATTCATTTGTTTACAAGCCACAACGGAGTAAGGTTGTTCACGAAAAATCTATTCTGTGATTCTAAATTCGAAATAGAACCAGCAACATTGAATACAATCGGAACATTGGGACAATTTATGATAGTGGTTCAGCCTTCCGGATTCTCTTTCCGCTCCATGAAGCTTGATTTATTAGGTCGACCACACAGAAGAAAACCATGAAGAAGAAGGTCATTCAAAAGCTGCAAGAAATACACGAAATTCTCTCTGGATAACCGCATAAAATTTACAACCGTGTTATCCAGCTCCTCATCCAATAGCGAACGTATTCATTGACTTATTTTGGTTGCATTTTGGTTGCGCTCCAGCAACATTAGTCGCTCCTAAATGCGCGTTCTCGATTGCTGATGCTACAACATGTGAAGACGAGAATTTTATCACGCTTCGGTAAAATTAGTGAGAGGAAAATAAAATAAATAAAAATCATTAATGTTAAGCAGTGCTAATCTTTATCGCTCATCCATTTTCTATTGCTGAGCTCTAAAATAAATTAAACCTATTAATATATTTAATATTTTGTAAATTCACAACAACTCACTTGCAACTGTCTTCACCACAATGTGTTTAACTCAATTTGTAATATATTGGAATAACATGTCTATATTATGCGATGGTGGAAAAAGCACATGCGAAGTCTAAACCGATGTGTAAGATGTATGATTGGCTTCAGTTGAGACTATGATCAAATAATCTTTATACTGGACTGGGGTGTATAATTCAGTGTATGCTTACTATATCGCGCAGAGAAGTTTAAAATTATCTGGCTGAAATAATTAGAGCGGGTAATTGTACGATCATGTAATGTTAGCTAAGAAAGGTAGCAAAAAAAGACGAATAATTAGAGCAAAATCTGTTCTTCTCGGTTTACCACTCACATTCTCCGATGATAGTCTCTCATAGTGTGGAGCAGATAGGGATCGTATTGACTGTTGCCACAAGATCGCGGCACTATTAATGTGCTCTTACATTGTGTCGTAACACATTGAATGTTACTAGTTCCCTTTTGTAGAAGCTTCGATAATCATAGTGTTATGAACTGAGCGTTCACAATAAACACGCGCATAACAGATAGTTAAAATTAACACAGGTACTTTATTATCACAGTGTTTACATACATGTAACGCGCACTGTAGCAAGAGAGCGCTACCTCTCTCGCCGTGTTGTCGTGTCGGCCGTCCGATCGTAACTCACTTGTCCTGGGGACGTCGATCGTTGACAGCCTCCGCTGTCAAACGTCGAGTCCCCAGAGGACAAGGATCCATCCACAACACATAGGATAATAAAATAAATAATATGCTTTTGATTTTTTTTGTACTCTATTATATTTTGCTTCAACCTTATTAATAAAAGTATGCTCCTTGCTTGAAGCAGAGACATGGTTTATTACTATATGGCAAACACATACATGTATATTTCGATATTCAGCGCCTTTTGGGTACCGGCATCCGAAAACCTTTGCGTCGTGACTTCGCCTCAATGATCATGTTTGCTTGGCGCTTCAGATAGCTCCTCGAAGGAACATCACCCTCGTCATCGGATAGCACGACAGTTGTGCCCTGACCTGGTGACGTTGACGAGATCTGCGTGGTCGTGCGGCCAGCAATCAGATTCATGTAAACGGGAGGATACGCTGGCGGCTTCTCGCGATCTTCAGCTGGAGAAGATGTGGACAGCACACTACTGCCAGCAGCCGAAGCTGACCCACCCGGTCCAGGTGATAGTTGCTGAACGCCTGAACCCCCGGTGGACGATATCGGTGGAGTAGTAGGTAAAACACCAGCCACTGCCAGTCCCGACGGTCCAGTTTCACCTTCATCCTCGGACAGTCCACTATCAACGTCGGCCGCCATCTGACCGCTAGCGATTAGTCCGAGCTTGATACGCTCCTCTAGAAGATTGCCGAGCTCTTCTACGGCCAGCTTACCAGAAGTAATATCTTTAAGCTCGGCAGGTTTCAATGGCGTTCGGCGTGCGTACGGGGATGCCATATCGAGGCTTTCCTCAATCTCGCGTAGCTTCAGCAGTAGCTCAATCAACGCATCCTTAATGGTTTCGAACACGTTGCGCGTGTATTCGATTGCTTTGTCGCACTCTTCACGTCTCTGCTTCTGCTCTTCGATCGAGTTCTTGATCTTTTCCAACTCTTCCTGGTTGCTGTGTACGAATCGAGTGAAAGGGTAGGCATGTTAATAATTATTGAAATGATATTTCTATTATTATTTTAAAAAAATCGTTTTGTAACTTACACATCACTGTCCTTTACGTCGGCAAATTTGAACGTATCCAGTTGTGCCTTCATCAATTCGCGCTGCGCCTCCAACTGCTTCTTCTCGTTTTCGGTTACCGTACGCAAATAAGTTAGTCGTGCCGATGCTTCCCGCTGTGCTAAAAATCGGTCGACCACCTCGCCAGCCGCACTAACGCCTGTTGCCTGCATTAATTTTTTGAATTTCTGTTCCATCTCGGATGCACCATCCTTATCGTGAAGGCTACTCCCATCATCGGCCCCTTCTCCACCCCGCCCATGCTCACCCGACCCGGACAGGATGCTTTCTTGGTGGATGAGCGTTTTACCCGAAGAAAAGATCTTCCTCTCAAGCCGCTCGAGCTCAAGCTTACGCTCCTCTACCTGACGCCGAAAATCTTGTGCTTGTTTTTCGCGCGCCTTGTTCGAGTAGTGTGTCGTCTGCTCCTGGCGCTGCAATATCGTCTTGGTACTGTCACGCATTTGCACCGCTTCCTTGTGTACCTCCTCGAGCTTGTTGACCTCCGCCTGTTGCTCCGTTATCGCTTGCTCTAGCTCAAGCAGGGAACTCTCAAACTTCTCTGAGTCACGCATTAAAGACGATTTGATGCCTCTGTACTTCTTGCGAATGTGCTCAGCCTCCATCCATTGCACCGTAGTGCGATGAATTTCATTCTCCAGTCGAGTTATGAGCTTCCGATTCGCGTCTTCCTCGATTGTCTCGGGAGGATTGGATCCGTCACATTTGGCATCACGGTATCCGACCAATGCCTGATATTGCTCGACTAGCTGCTTGAAGTGGCGCTCGCGCTTCCGAATTCGATCCTCTGTCACGTCCGTCTGCTTGTTCAGATCGATAACCTTAAGGTCAACGATGCGTAGTGCGTCGGCTACCGATTTAGCACCAGGCGGCAACGGCACTCGTCGTTTTATCTCCTGGACGTTCTTTTGAGCTTTAGCGCTTGTTGGGTTGTGCAGGTAGGAAAGCTTGTTAGTAAGGTCCCGCACTTCTTTCCTGAGCTCGGCCATCCGATCGTTCTGTGCCTTTTTCTTGTCGTTCCATTCCTCCGTATACGCTTTCTTTTGGCCCTCGGCCAGCATTACCTTTTTTTTAAGCTCCCCAATTCGCTTATTAGTGAGCGCGAGGTTCTCCGCGTTCAAGATTGGTTTCGGGGTTGACATGTTGTTCAATGGTGACTTCTTCGTTCAATCAGAAATTTACACTCAATTTACCTACGGATTCCTGTTTATTCGTTGTTGTCATCTTTGTTATTGATCAAACGGTAGGCACGATGAAGATTGTTTCGTTTTCTGTTGCCAGCGGTAACGGTTACCCCTTGCCATTGTTTAGAATAAATATCGAATGTTGAAAATTCAGAACTCTGGTGTTGAAAAGCTAAGGAATTGGGAAAAAAAGCTCAGTTCGATACTTTTTTCTTCAATTTGATTTGGCTATTTAAATGTTATTTTATGTATTCATTTTTGTATCTACGGAAACTCAATAGAAAAATCATATTTTTGTATTATTGATTTTTTCAGATTAAAACACTGTTTAAGCCCTTATTACACAGGGTATTTTTTGGATGGAATTATCTGTCAAAAATGATTCGATCGAGGTTTTTGACAGAAAATTCCATGCCGTGTGTGTAATCACGATCCGTGGCATCAAGTTGGAATATTCTGTCATCTAATCTACGTTCAGTTTAAAATGAAAGTTTTTGCTGATGTTGCGACATGCATCAGCACAGAACTAAACAGAACATTTATTGGGAGCTCTAAAAAAGCCGAGTGCGAAATTCTTCTGCGAAGTTAACAGCCAATTTTCAACGTTGACAGATTTTACCACACGGTGACAGATTATGAATAGGTCGTGTCGAATTCATTTTTTCGAGGCATGGTAAAATCTGTCAAACCGATTTGACAGAAAATTCCATCCAAAAAATACCCTGTGTAATAAGGGCTTTATACGGTAGCATCCAGA
Organism: Anopheles dirus; assembly: GCA_000349145.1. Lineage (NCBI taxonomy): Eukaryota > Metazoa > Arthropoda > Insecta > Diptera > Culicidae > Anopheles > Anopheles dirus. The sequence goes on from KB673501.1 coordinate 20,362, forward strand.
CACGACCGCGATATTTGGCGATATTTGGATATTTGGACATTGCGAATAAAAGTGCAATCCTATTATAGCACTTATTTGGCGCCTTTATTGGAGGAGTTGCTTTTAAATATTATAGTACATTATTTCAAAATGATTGCTAAAAATTGCATTCACGAGTTACATTAAAAACAAAGTTCAGTACATTGTAAACTGCAAACTACACTCAAACTTTTCTTCAAAAAGTTGTCAAAGCTAACTTATTTTGTAATTGGTTAACAAGCATTTTAGTATATGTATGCCAAAATTTAAGTCGATGCGATGTCTGAAGCAAAACATATATGCACAGGAATACCGATGAAAGTAAACCCCAATTCAAAAAGTATGGTCAACGCGGATAGACACAGTGACCGCAAAATAAAGTACCCACTTCTTCGATATTTTAATTACTGTAATTTTTGGCTGCTAAAAAAAGATAATCTGCAATATTTTTACATGTTATTTTGTATGTATAGAATCAACACCAATACATTAAAAAACAAGAGGTTTATTTATAACCTTACATCTGAATTGTGACAATATAATGTTCTCATTTCATTTAGGTTCATGAAATTTATTTATTTAACAATTATCTGCTATATTAGTTTGATAGTTCACTTCATTTGCCCATCTTTGGCCTTCAGGACCTGTTGAAGGTGCTTTGAAATAGTTTCTGTTGGATTTTTTTTCAGATGTTGTGCATCTTGTTCTTTCCAAGCATATTCTTGAGCTTCAAAATAATTTTCTAGATTTGTTATGCCAATTTTGTCAACCCTTGCATAGAGAATCGCCTACAAATGCTGTCATATTTCCTTCAATTTTGATCAGAATCGAGTAACGAGTAACGAGTAACACCCCCAGACCATCACATAGTGTCCTCTATGCCTGTGCTTGGATGTGGCGCTCTCGAAGCTGTTTATCTCATCTGCACTACTAACGATCTCGCCGCATTGTTAAACTGTTCGAATCTCGATTCATCTGTCCAAAGTACTGTTCTCCAAAATTATTCAGGTTATTTCAACATGTTTTCGAAAAAAATTAAGCCGTTTGGATTTATAAACATTATTTAAAATGGGGTTTCCGAGTAACTTCACGGAAGTTACGTCGCGGAAAACTTGCGTCGATCGCGGAAAACTTGCGTCGATCAGCGCGCTAGACGCAAGTTTTCCGCGTTTTCCAAGCGGGCCTGCTTTAGCTTCCTTGCTGTTCCGTGTAACTCATCTCTGAGCTTTTCCGCCGTTAGGGTGAGCATCTTGATCTGCTCATTCTTCACCGTTAATTCGGGCTCCTGCCGACTCGAGACCGCCGCCGACGCCTCTTCTGGCACAACCGGGATGGGGGCCTTCTTCGACGTTGCCGCCACCCTCGTCTTCGTCCTGGCCCTCAAGGTCGCCGACGTTGTCGGAATGGCCGATTTTCCGTCCTCTGGCAACCTGCGGCGGACCGTCCAGAAGATTCTAGGCCGTTCCTTTGGGGCCTCCAAAATCCCTCTCCTCCACGGGGCCAGATTTCATCCCTCCTTTCCTTTTCCCTCTCTTTCACTCGCCTGATGCACTTTTGGTGCTGCCCCACGCAACGCCGCACGCTCCTTTCTCGCTCTCTCGCACTATGCGTATGCACACACACTAACGGTTTGCGGAGCGCTGCCAAAACACGTCTGCTCGCTACGAGCGTACGACTCCTCCTAGATACTGGACCTGGCCGTCGCGTCGTGTAGTTTTCTTTGGATCTGGTTATTTTTAAACCTGGTTATTTTGCATGCATATTTTACCATATCCAATATCTAGATACAGTAGCTGCTCGCTATGCCGAAAAAATGTAGCTTCAGCCTGATTATTTTCGAACCGTTTTTAGTTTTACAGTAATTAACATTGTTTAAAAATCGAGAAGACGATTGATATTGTAAATTGTGTATACATGTATTTTTATTTTTTTGACCTGGCCAGGTTCGATACATTAGTGTAACTGTCCCAAAAAACCAGGTCCATCATTACTTTCCCTTCACTTCCTGAATCTCCCATATAGTACCCTTGTTTTTTTCTGGACTTCGCACACGATCTTGGCGTCTAGTTTTGAATCTTTTACTCATGTCCTGCCTCTGCCTCGATAATATACCATTGATCCTAACGTTCTTTATTTGAGGAAAATTTTACTAAAGGCTGCTTTGCTGATGCTACACTTGCTAGCGACTACCTGATTTGATTCTTCATTCTGGACATCACAAACTATCAATTTTTGGACATGCAAATGATTTTTTTTAATTTAATGAGATATTTCTTTGCTCAGCTAATCCAAATGTTGTGAGTGTAGTAATTCACAAAGTTTATTTTGTATTTTTCTTGAAATAACGTATGCCGTGACAAAAAAAGTAAATAAATAAACGATCAAATCGATAATTTAGATCAATGTTTAAAGTGGGCACTTTTTTGTCACTGTGATGTTCCCAAATCAAATTTAATTATTTTACTTTAAATAAACATTATATGTTTTAAGTGTTTTGATATATTGCTTCTTCAAAAGCAGATTAAAAGTACAATTTACAGAGTGCTAGTTTTATTTCAAGCAAAATTGGGAGTAATTAAAATATTGAATTTTTGGCCACTTTACTTTTCCAGTCACTGTATGTGGTGTGCCAATTTGGTTTTCCAGCTTTGACAAGTCATAACTCATTACATTGAAATGATAGTCATAATATTTCAAACTTTTCTTAACTAACTATTTGACTTTGCAATAATTGTAATAAATTCTTAATCCACGAGGACATTTTTTATGACTTCCAGTGTTTTACAATTTAGTTTGAACTGGCTGCACATATTTTTGGACTTGCGGCATTCGATTTTGTACTAGCGGCATATATTTTGTGCTGCGAGCATTGGATTTTAGACTGCGTGCATTTAATTTCGACAGCCCGATTGTGTGACATCTTTTGGGACGCATGATTATAGCCCCCTTCATTTGCTTACCGAAAACTAGCAGTTTCATAATTTATATCGTACATAACGTATGCATTAAAAAAAAAGTTTAAAAAAGATTTTTTTCAAACGGATAGTATACAAAAACGGTCAAAGATACTTTATCAAACCAAATTATTGTTTTTGCTATGTTCTGTTTATTATTGTACAAAAATACGTCTACTCCTTTCTGGGCCACCTGGGGGCATTTGGCCGGGACTTCGGCCATAGGTGTAAAAAAATGTTGGCATTATTTTCAGTTCCAAGGTCGCTATTTTCATTAATTCATCCGCGGTTTTGGCCACCTCCTATTTTCCTCGTCAAATGTGTCCAAAAAATCTCAATCGGACAGAGCTGGGGCACGTTAGGAGGGCTAGCATGCTTGAGCGCCGCCGGAATGCCCAACTGCTCCATTTTTCCAGCGCTCGCTTCGAAGAGTGGGTCAAGCTAGACGTGGCCAAAACATCAATCGTGATTTTTTTAATGAAATAATTAACTTCTGGGAGGCACTTCGTAGTATAAATCTCTCCGGTTAATGCCAGCCACAATGAAAATAACAGGGACGTGACCTCTCTTTTTCGCTGATTCTGAGTCGCGCACACCTTCCTTGGGAACTTATTATGGCCAGTACCAGGTTTCCTTTCGACAGATTTTACCTCTTCCAGAAGTGCCTGAATCTTAAAAAAATTTGCCCAATAGTATCCGGCCAATACGAAGTGTGTCACAATGGTACGGACTTAGGCACGGATTGAGCAGGCGGTACGAACAAACCATAAAACGAAGTTCATTCACTGTTTTGACCTTAGCTAATGTAAATGAAGTGATAGAGGCGTCAAATTTGGACAGTATGTTGTCAACGAGTATAAATTGACCACTGACTGACTGACTTACCGACCACTGGGTGGCAGGGTAACCTCATGAAAAATCTAAGCATTTTGTTGCTTTTTTTAATGCATACTTTATTGAAAGTACATATATCTTTATTCTGTAAAACTGCTGTACTAAGTTGACTGGTACACTTCCCCTAGACATTATGAGTAATAAAATCATGACACAATAACGATTTCGAACTGGCATTTACGAGCAGGGACGTGGTTAAAAAGTAATGTTTGACACCGTTAAACAGCGTTGCACTGTAATTGTATTTAATTTAATTCGCGTTAACAGTCAAGTTATAATTACTTTGTATTTGTTTAGTTTCTTAGCCTTTAGGGGCCCCCATTTCCTAGTGATGGTGAGGGCCCCCATTTCCTAGTGATGGTAAAGCTGCGACAAAAACTGTCCGTAGTCAACAAACTACGGTACCAGCCCACCCCGCGGCTCAACACGGACCGGCTGAAGCTGCCTGATGTGGCGGAGGACTTCGCGACAGCGCTCGGGGATGCGCTGCCGGACGACCAAGCAGTCGCCACGATGTCCCCAGATGCCCACTGGCGTATGGTGGAGCAAGCCATCAGCAGCAC